>JAHRIG010000575.1:7897922-7922850 GCA_020311275.1 Eira barbara | reverse complement strand
CCCTTGAGGTGCTGGAGCCCAATTCCCAGCCAGTTCTGCTTGTTTCCACGGGGCCCTGACCCGGGGTCGTCCGGGCCAGAGTGGACGGCCTGTGGCGACGGCCCCCCCCGCCGCCGCTCCGCAGCTCACACGGCGCAGGCCGGAACCGCCGACCCGAGACCCCGCCGGCGAGCCGGAGCGACTCCCCGGCCCCCGTTCTCCCCTCGGCCGCGTGCAGGGCCCCCGCAGGTGTCTGCCGAGCCTCCCCCTCCGTCTTCTCCGGACGCGCGGGCGCTTCCGGCGTCGGCCCCGCCGCGACGGCTCACACGCCTCGGCTTCCCGGCACATCGCGCCTCAGCGGGCGACCACGCGGGGCGGCCGCTCCTTCCGCTTTGAGAGCGGGGGAGCGGCCGTTGGGACCGCAGGGCCCCGCCCTGTCCCGCCACGGCCCCGTTTCCTCAACACAGCCGTGGGCGGACGCGGGCTCTGGCCGAACGGCCCGCCCCGGCCCGGGGGGACTCCGGGCTCCAAGGCGGGGGCCGGGCCTGACCCGGGGGCCCCGAGCCCTGCTGCGACGGAGCCGACGGGATGTGACTGGCCCACGGCGCGCTGCACGTACCGAAGGTACAGAATCGGGTGAACGGGTCGCGTCGGTTCAGGCGGCCTCCGCCTTGTCTGCGCCGCGGACGCTCCCCCTCGGGAGCCCCTGGTCCCTCGCGGGGGCCGCTCCTCTGCGTCCGCCGCCGAAGACCAGTTCGCGCTCGTGCTGTTGGGCGGCGGGGCCGTGCGGGACGGGACGCCGCCTCGGCCCGGCGTCTGGAACCCGCCCGCACGCCCCCGGGTCGCCGGCGGCGCTCGCTGCGCGGCTGCAGCCCGGCGCGCTCTTCCTCCGCCGGCTCGGGTCGCTGCCAGTGTGGGGCCGTCGCGAAGAGGCGCTGCGGACGCCTCGTGCGGACCCGCGCGGGGACACAGGCGACCTTTTCTCCCCGGAAAATACAGGGAAATCGGAAGGCCGGACACAGGCGAGGAGCACACGGACTGTTTTTTTGTTTTTGAACAAATACCGCGCTCCCACGTTTATTGCAGCATTTTTTTTTTTTTTTAATTTCTTCTCAGCGTGACAGAATTCACGGTCGAGGACGGCGCCGGCCGCCCGTCCACCTCGGCCGCCGGCGCGCGACCGTTCTCGCTCCTCCGCGTCTGCGCCTGCGCGCGCTTCAGCCGTTCAGCGGACACGTGGCGGCGGCTCCCCGGGCTCGGCCTGCGCTCGGGCCGTGACTACCGCTGCGGAGCATGTTGCCACCCGCCTTTCTGCCGTTCCCGCGTCTTTCTTAAAACATTTTAAAAATTTATTTAAATAATCTCTACACCCACCATAGGGCTCGACTCCTGACCCGGACACTGAGTTGCTTGCTCTGCCGACCCCGCCAGCCGGACGCCTCCCGTGCGTCGTCTCTGGTGAAGTTCAAGTCTTTTTATTTCTGTCTCTGACAGAGAGAGCGTCCAAGCAGGGGGAGCAGCGGAGAGAGAGGGAGAAGCGGGCCCCCCGCTGAGCAGGGAGTCCAATCCGGGGCTCGATCCCCGGCCCAGGGATCATGACCGGAGCCGAGGGCAGACGCTTGACCCACGGAGCCACCCAGGCGCCCCGAAGCCTTTTACCCGTTTTTAAGAAGTGGGTTGTTTGCTTGTTATTGAATGTCGAGCGCTCTCTACACGTTCCGGATACAAGTACTCTGTAAACGTACGCTCCGTGAATATTTTCCTTTTAGTCTGTGGAATATTTTTTATTTTTTGTTAAGCGTCTTCTGAAGAACAGAAGATTTTAATTTTGATAGTGTAATTTATCCATTTTATTCTCTTATGGCTCATGCATTTGGGGTATCCTTAAGAAATTTCTGCCTAATATTAGGTCATCAAGGTTTTTTGCTTGTTTTTTTTTTTTTTTTTTTTTTTTTTTTTTTTTTGCTTTAAAAGAAAAGATTTAATTATTTTATTAAAAAAAAGATTTTTATTTATTTATTTGAAAGAGAGTGAGAGAGAGCATGAGCAGGAGGAGAGGAGAAGCAGACCTTTCCTGCTGAGCAGGGAGCCTGACTCGGGGCTCAATGCAGGACCCTGAGATCATGACCTGAGGCTTGAACCCCCTGAGCCACCCAGGCGCCCCGCCACCCGCGCTGTTTTCTGTAGTGGCTGCACCGTCCACGTTCCCGCCTGCAGTGCACATAGTGTTGCCTTTTCTCCACACCCCTACCAGCACTTGTTATTGTTTGTCTTTGATGAGAGACATGCTAACACCTTGAGGTGACACATCATTATGATTCTGAATCGCATTTCCCAGATGACTAGTAATAACATGAAGTTAACTTCTTCACGCACCTGTTCGGCATCTGTATGTCTTCCTTGGAAAAATGTCATTTCTGATTACCTGTCCATTTGCTTCGTGTCTCTTGTTAATAGTTTTTTTTTTGTTTTTTAAATCATCATTGGAAAATTTTCAGCTGTTAAATCTCCAAAACTGTAACATTTTTTCTGTCCCTTCCTCCACTTTGGGGACGACAGTTACATGTATTATTAGTCACTTGAATTCGTCCCACAACTTACTGAGGCACTATTCATTTTTTAAAATTCTTTTTTTTCCTCTGTGTGTTTCATTTTGGATAATTTCTCTTGCTAAGTCTTCAAGGTGTATCCTGTTCTTTTACTACCTCTAATCTGCCATTAATGCATCCATTGCATTTTTCATCTTAGACATTATAGTTTTCATATCTAGGATTTTTAAAAAATATATCCCATCTCTCTGCTTGACTTTTTGAACTTACAGAATACAACTATAATGACTGTTTTAACATCTTTGTCTGATAAATCTAACATCTTTGTCAGTTCTGGGTCATTTTCCTTTTCTTCTCTAAAAGTCTGCTTTTTTTTTTTTAAGATTTTATTTATTTATTTGACAGAGAAAGAGAGATCACAAGTAGGCAGAGAGAGGGGGAAGCAGGCTCCCCGTGGAGCAGAGAGCTCAATGTGGGGCTCGATCCCAGGACCCTGAGATCATGACCTGAGCCGAAGGCAGAAGCTCAACCCACCAAGCCACCCAGGCACCCCCAAAAATCTGCTGTTTTTTAAACTGAAATATAATCAACACACGATGTTACATCCATTTGCATCATTTTTAATTGATTAACCTTTTCTCATCCATCTGGGTCCTGTTTTCCTACTTATTTTTGTGATCTTTATTTTGTAATCTTTTTTTTTTTTTTAAGATTTTATTTATTTGACAGATAGAGAGCACAAGTAGGCAGAGAGGCAGGCAGAGAGAGAGGAGAAGGCAGGCTCCCCGCTGAGCTGAGAGCCTGATGTGGGGCTCGATCCAAGAACTCTGGGATCATGACCTGAGCCGAAGGCAGAGGCTTTAACCCACTGAGCCACCCAGGTGCCCCTTTATTTTGTAATCTTTGATTGGATGCAAGATATTGTAAATTTTACCTTATTGAGTGCTGGGTATTTTTATGTTCCTATATTTTTTACTTTTGTTCTGCTATGCAGCTAAGAAACTTGGAAACAGTTTGATCCTTTAGGGTCTTGCTTTTAAGATTTATTAAGTGGAACCAGAGCAGTGTTCCGTCCAGGATAATGAGGCAAGACCTTCTTGAACTCCCTGCCCAACGCCCCTGAGATGATGAATTTTTTCCAGTCTGACTAGGGGAACAGGCCCTATTCCTGTGCCTGTGTCAGCACGAGACGCCGCTCACTCTGGTCCTTTCCGTGGTTCCTTTCCCTGGCCTTGGGTAATTTTCCTCACACTGATGGGCTTGTCAATATTTGACTAAATTCTCTGGGGGAAACTTCTGTGGGTCTCTGAGGCTCTCTCCCTGTGTAGCTGTCTCCTCTCCTCTCCTGTACTCTGTTTTGCAAATCGTATCTTCATCTCATTACTCTCTCAAGTGGATGTATTTTTAAAGCAGCGTGATGAGAAAAGCATTAGGTACAACACACACTTCATATATCAGAGGTCGGGATAAAATAACCGTGGGACAGATAGAATCTTGGGTTTAACCCCATCCTACTAGCTCAAGATCTGTGTTGAGGTGAATGGGCATTGGCCTCTGCCCTGACATGACCAGGAGGCTGGGGATTGGCCTTTGCTGTTGCCGGTGGCAGGATTGACTACATACGAGTTCAGAGTGGAAGCACCCTCTTCCCTCACTACATGATGCGAAGGTTGAGGTCTCAGCTGTACGGCTGAACGGGATTGATGGCCTCGAGTTTTTGTGCAGCTCTGTAGGAAGAGGACTCCTTTTTAAAAAAGTCTATCCTGCAGGGGATCCGTCTTGGAAAAGTTAATTTTTAAATTAAGTTTAAAAATTTAAACTAAAAAGACAACAAAATAAAACCAAATCTGTGCAAAAGAAACATTAGGGTGAAATGGTTAAGAAATAGCACACGCAAAAAACCTGAGCATTAGTTGACATCATATGAGTCGGCGTTGAGATGCCTGCCAAAAAAAAAAAAAAAAAAAAAGGCTAATGTGACCTCTGGTTCAGTTAAAAGGCATATAATGTCTAGGGCAAAGGAGGTGACATTTGCTCCACTCTGGCTGCCTGCGAAGAGGGCAAGAGACTTGATGATACTGTTGATCTGCTCACCAAAGTCAGAATCCCTTTCCCTTATACTTTTTGATTTAATAGATAATCGATGTCTGTAATTTGAAGCTGGTTTGGGCTGGATATGCTATAGCTTGCGGCTGAATGGATCTTCACTAATGCAACCTTCCCAAGGAAAATCATTTCTCCCCACTATGGGCAGATACGTCTTTACTTCCCAGACTGTGATCTCATGAGACTAGACTCATTGCCTGACCCATAGTATGGAATATAAATACATATTGAACGATGCATGAAAAATGAAATTCTCTATACATATGACCAACCTTGCCCGTTGTCCTTCATTTATGGATAATAGGAGAAAATGAAGAAAGGACCATCAGAGTCTAATGTGTGTTAGACTTTTTGGTGTGTATTGAAACCCAGATTCTCAGGTTTCACTGCCCAGAGATTCACCTTTGGTAGGTCTAGGGTGGGGCTCTGGAGTGTTTTGAACCAGAATTCTAGAATATTCTAACGCTGGTGATCTGCAGGCTACTTTGAGAAACACTGATGTAGAGAACCAAGGACTGCTAAAATATATACATGGGGATTTCCCCAAATTTGGAAGGTAAGTTTGGCAGCCACTGACCAAATTACCTGGCTCTTGATGTATTTTTAAATGATGTGGGGCAAAATCATTCTTCCAGGATATTGTAAGGATTCAGCCCAGCTCAGTCCAGTCCCATTCCTGGGACAGTAGCTGTCCTCAGATGGTCCTTTGAAGTCCTGCTTTTTTCATGGCTCAGAAATTTCTCCCTGGCTTCCCTCGTCCT
Source organism: Eira barbara (assembly GCA_020311275.1). Classification (NCBI taxonomy): domain Eukaryota; kingdom Metazoa; phylum Chordata; class Mammalia; order Carnivora; family Mustelidae; genus Eira; species Eira barbara. Next base: position 7,917,455 of record JAHRIG010000575.1, on the reverse strand, counting down.
CCTTCACACTACATGTTCTTTTTCCTATCAAACAGGTTAGTCTGCTAGTCTGGCTTGGATCTTTGCTCCAAGTGTGATGATGAGAGAGAGAGGGAGAGAAAGAGATAGGGAAAGAGAGAGAAATGCAGGAGAGAGAGAGAAATAATCAAACACAGATTTAATTCCTTAGAGAATTAATTCAGTTCTTCTGGACTGATCTCCTAAGAACTTTTGAAAACATTTCCTTTTGGTTCAAAAGAAAATCTATGCACTTAATCATTTGCACAGCAGGAAGGCTCCCAACAGACAAGAATGCTGGGACCAAAAATGATGTTGGAACAAGAGAAACGTATTTTCAATCCCATAAGCCACATGAAAGTTATGCAGAAATTAGGACTTTTTAAAAGGAAATATTCAGGTTTTAAAAAATCGTATTTATTGTACAATATTTAGACAAAATAGAAAAACACAAAAATGACAATAAATGTTACTATTTATAATTCAATAACCCAGCTATAACTATGGCCAGAGTTTCTACGCTTGTACAGATGTGCATCTTTTTTTTCTTAGAAGAGAGAGAGAACCTGCACATGAGCAGGGGGAAGCAGAGGGAGAAGGAAAGAGGAGTCTTTTTTTTTTTTTTTTAGATTTTATTTATTTATTTGACAGAGAGATCACAAGTAGGCAGAGAGGCAGGCAGAGAGAGAGGAGGAGGAAGCAGGCTCCCCGCTGAGCAGAGAGCCTGATGTGGGGCTCGATCCCAGGACCCTGAGACCATGACCTGAGCCGAAGGCAGAGGCTTAACCCACTGAGCTACCCAGCACCCAGAAAGAGAAGATCTTAAGCAGACGCCACGCTCAAGGGCTCCATCTCACAACCCTGAGATCTTGACCTGAGCCAAAATCAAGAGTCAGATAATCAACTGAACCAACCAGGTGCCCCCAAACATATACTTTTTAACTTAAAAAATTGGAATGATAACTTGGAGTCTGTGTTTTTCATTTAAATTTGTTATGAGCACTTTTGCATGCAATCAAATATTCTTCCCAAACCTAATTTTAATAACTGCATTATGTATAAAATAAATAAAATATTTATGTATATTTATTTGTTTGTATTATGTTACACATAGTATATATAGCAGTCCTTCCTGTTTGAATCATCTGCGTGTGTTCTTCGCCTATTTTTTATTGGCGGGTTAGCATTTTACATATTGACTTTAAGAACCAATTCATTTTGAAGGCTATTGACATTTTGTTTCCTTAGAAATCTTTTTTTCCAGTAGTTTGTCAGTTTCCTATTTTGTTTATGCATTTTAAAGCAAGGAACTGGACGATTTTTACATAGTCAAAATATGACTCTTTTAAAAGAAACATGCTTTCACTTGGGTATATTGGATCCTGAATAGAAAAAAGAAAGCATTAGTAAAAAAAACTGTAGTTGAAATAAAATGTAGAGTTTAGTCAACAGAAATGTGCCAATGTCAATTTCTCACTTTAAAAAATTTTGTATTTATTTGCGAGAGAGAGAGAGCGAGTGCGCACAAGTGGGGGTGGCGGTGGGGCAGAGGGAGAGGGAGAAGCAGGCTTCCAGCTGAGCAGGGAGCCTGACACGGGGCTTAATCCCAGGACCTCGAGATCATGACCTGAGCCAAAGTCAGTTGCTTAACCCACTGAGCCACCCAGGTGCCCCAGTTTCTCAGTTTTGACCAAACCACCATGATAGTGTATGATGATGATCTTGGGGGGAAATGGGTGACGGGTATAAGGAAACTCTTTGGATTATCTTTGCAACTTTTCTACAAATCTAAAATTATTCTGAAGTGCAAGTTTATTAAAAACAAAAAATTCAATACTTCAACTTCTTTATAACTTCTACTTCTTTTCATTACTTTAGACTTGAGAAGTTCTTGCTTACATGAGATCATGAGCATATCCATCCACAGTTTCCTCTAAAGATTTCATGTTTCGAGGTTTAGGATTTTATTTCACTCTTGGGATGCCTGGGTGGCTCAGGTGTTTAAGCATCCGACTTGGTTTCGGTTTTGGCTCCGGTCATGATCGCAGGGTGGAGGTTGGATCCTCCATTGGGCTCCACGCTGGGCACAGTCTGCTGGAGATTCCCTCTTCCTCTCCTTCCCCGTTGGGCCCTCCCCCTGCACGTGCATGCGTGCTCTCTCAAATAAATAAATTTTAAAATCTTTTTTAAAAAACAATCTTATTTCACTCTTTTTTGTCTATCTGTAGTTTATTTTAGTGTTATGTAATAAATCAAGACCTGATTTGATGTTTTCTCATATATTTAACGGCTTTCTCTAAAACCATTCATGTCATAATTATCCCTTACTATTGATTCCTTTATTATGTATAACATTTGTATGTGTCTGATTTTCAGACTTTTGCTATTGGTCAGCAGGGAGTAGCAGGGATTGGATTCACCCACTCACTTGAAAAACCAAAAATTTGGCAAAATATCAGACAAAATATAAGATATGACTCTCAAGACAGTGGACATAAGACAAGGAAGAATGATGATCCTTGAAGGATAAGAAACAATGAGATAAACCCTATGCTTACCCCAGCGTGCAGTCTAAGGCGAGTTTCCAGGCCATGGTGCATTGAGGGGGAACCCATCGGGACCCCAACAGTCTCCCTGACTTGTTACAGGGATGGGAATCCAGGGAGACCAAGATGTGCAGAGTTTTCGGGGCAAAGTAGTGGAGAGAAGAGAGCTGCACGGATAGAGAATTGCTAGAGATTGGCAGAGGAACTCAGTCTCCAGTGAGTTCTGATCGATGTGTACGTGTAAGGAACTACCTAATATTGGGAAAGGATCCTCTGAGAATTTAGCTAGAGCAAACCTCAGTTCAGACAGGACCAGGAGTAGTTCCTGTTCCCACAAGTTACAAAAGCATCGGGTAGAGAGCTAAGAAGGGTTTTGCCTCAGGGGTGAAGAGAACAGAACAGAGAACATGTGAGATAAATAGATAACAAGTAGCCAAATGAATCAAATTCTACCAGAACATTAATAACAGTAAATATAAACAGTATAAACACCAATTAAATAAAAGTCATGTTAAAAGGCAGAATGATCAGATTGCACAAAAAATCATAATCTATTAGTTCTACCTACCTAAATGGTGGCTTCAAGAGACCAAATTTAAATATAAAGACACAAATAGGTTAAAAGTAAAAAGAAGGAAAGAAATAGTTCATGCCGACTCCAATTAAAAAAACCCAGCACGATTATATTGGTATAAAACAAAGTAGATTTCAGAGCAAAGCATATTACCAAAGATAAAAAGGTCATTTCATAATGACTAAGAGTTCAGTGACCAGGACACGGCAATCCTAAGCACCACGCGTTAGAAAAGAGAGCTTTGAAATTTATGAAGCAAAAACTAATAGCAATGGAGGCAGAAATAGCTATAACCACAATTATAGTTGGACACTTCAACAACCTCTCAATAACTGATAAACGAGTAGACAGAAAATCAGTAAGAATGTACAAGAACTTGGAAAACACTATCAATCAACTTGACTTAACTAATATTTATCGAATACTCGACCCAACGACAGTGTCAAGAAGAAAAAACTCTCTTCTACCCTCTTGGGTTCTGTGGCCGACCTAAGAATTAAACTGACATAAGAAAGATTAACAGGAAAAAAAGTACACAGATGTAATTACTACTTTTACATGTAGACAGGAGTCTTCAGATGGAAAATAGAGACCTGGAAAAGCTGTGAGGCCCCAAAGCTTACATACCTTTTTACACAAAGAATGATAAATTGAGAGAGAGCGTGGCAAGGCAAAGGGGCTTGGGCCAGGGGCAATAAGTTGTAGGACAAGTGACTGGGAAATAGATGGAAAACTGGAAGAAGATAAAAGTTATTTTATTAAGTTTGTCTGTACAGGTCTCTGGTGATAAGAATTCTCTTCTCTTCATGGTACATGGAAGGTACCTTTCTCGTGGGAAATTTTATGATCTGTTTTTATGTAAAAAGGAGAATGTCAGAGAGCCCTTGTCATCTGCAGTTTCTCAAGTGCCTTTAGCCTAAAATAATCAATTGGCCAGAATGGCATGTTTGGAGATGGCATGTTCTGGACCCTTGCAATAATAAAATACACATTATTTTTAGGATAAACCATGTTCTGGACCAGAAGTTTTGATAAATTTAGGAAGATACAAGTGAAACGATGTGTAGTATCTGATTACAATGGAATTAAATTAGAAATGAATTACAGAAAAAGATATAGAAAACTCTAAATATCTGGAAACTAAATATCATACTTCTGAAAAATCCGAGGGTCAAAGAAGAAATCAGAAGATAAATGAGAAAGTACTTTTCAACTGAATGAGAAGAAATCTCTCAAACCAATCGCATAATGTTCCACATCAAGAAACTGGGAAAAGAAAATCCAAATAAACCCAAATCAAGCAGAAGGAAGAAAATAATAAAGATAAGAGTAGAGATCAATAAAATTATAAAGAAATAGAAAAAAAATCAATGAAACTAGTAACTTGTTTTCTGAAACGATAAGTAAAATGAATAAACTTTTAGCAAGGCTGACAGAGATGAAAAGAGACACAAATGACTAATGTTATAAATGAAAGTGGAGACATCACTACACACCCCAACCAAACTTAAAAAAATTAAAAGGAAATACCACAAAAATCCGTACATGTATACATTTTATTGATAAACGGGCCAATTCTTTAAAAAACTACAAACTACTAAAACTTATTCAAGATGAAATAGATAGTTTGAATAGTCCCATAGCTATTAAAGACATTGAATTTATAGTTTAAAACCTTCCAGAAAATAAATCCCCATGCTAGGGTCACCATAAAAAGAATCATAGACCTGGTGGCTGAAAAAATAAATTTATTTTCCTAAAATTCTGGCTGCTAGAAGACTGAGATCAAGATGTTAGTGGAGTTGGTTTCTTCTAGGGTCTGTCACCTTGACTTGCTGATGGCTGTCTCCCCCCTCTGTCTTAATACAGTCTTCCCCCATACATGTCTGTGTCTTAATCTCTTTTTATAAGGATACCAATCATATTGGATTAGGCACACTCTAATGAGTTCATTTTAACTTAATTACCTCTTTAAAATAAATTACCTCTTCAAAATAAAATCACGGTGTGAGGTACTGGGGGTTAGGACATCAACATATAAACCTTTAGGGGACATAGCCCATAGCACCAGTCCAGATGATTTCAGTTGTGAATTATACCAAATATTTAAAGAAAAAACACCAATTCTATATACATTTTCCTAGAAAATAGAAAGAAAGTCCTTCTCCAACTAATTTTATAAGGCCAACATTATCTTAGTAGGAAAACCAGATAAAACAGTATAGAGGAAAAAAAAAACACAGAACAATAGTCCTCATAAACAAGGGCATAAAAATACAAACAAAATATTAGTATATCAGGGATGCCTGGGTGGCTCAATTGGTTAAGCGGTTAAGTAAAAAAGAAAAGAAAAGAAGAAAGCAAAGCAATTGCATGCTCAGCTCCCCGCCCCCACCCTGATGTGTAGCCCACAGCTTCTCCCCCACCCCCGCCCAGCCCCGCAGACAACTGCAGGTTTACTACCTGAGAAGTGTGTTGTGGTGGGTGGGAGACGCTAGTCCAACTGAGGCAGGTGAACTGTACTGAAACAAAATGAACATTTATACTCCGAATGCAGAGACCCATCGCCAGCCTTCCTCTCTTACTAGCATTACTAACAATGCCCCAATATTACAGGCTAAGAATCCTGACCGTTCCAGGGGAAAGACTTAAGATCCTGACATCGGGGTTATCTCCAGTGAACTAGCCCAGCCAGACCACCTTCCATGCTTGGCCAGAGCCTCGGGATTCCTAGGTTCCAACCAGCTTCTTAGTCCCCACCTTCTAAACATGAGTAGGACACCAAGACCCACCTGATGGCTAAGGAAATGTGCTCTCACATGAAAAATTATAATGCAAACAAACAGCCAGCAAGCGCCTCAGAGGAAACAGAGACAATTCAGGAAAAAGAAAACTTTGAAAAGAGCAATCATTAATAATCTCCGAGAGGTAAGAGAGCACAATACATTCATTAAGCAGGAATAGAACAGGGTGCTATTTTAAAAAAAAGAACACTCAGAACAAAAAGGAACACCTGGAAATTAAGAGCAAAATAGAAGTCATGATAAACTCAGGAGAATGTTTGGAAGATAAAATTAAGAAACTTGCCATAAAATAGAGCAAAAGGAGTCTGAAAATAGGAAAGAAAAGATAAGAAAATTCAAGGATTACCCGAAGAAGTCCAAGATCCCAGTGATGGAAGTTCTGGAGGTAGAAAATAGAGAAATAAATAGAGGGGAAAAGGGGTGACTATAATGAAAGAAACAGTCCCAGAAAATTTCCCAGAACTGAAGAGACAAAAGCAAATAGGCCCACACCACGGTCTTTCGTTCACTCATCTACCAGCAGATGCAAGCACTGGTCTATCTTTGGGGACGCAACAGTGTAGACACCAAGCGAAGTCCTTGTCCTGGAAGAGTAGAAAGATCAGTGTTTGCCAGGGATTCGGAGGGAAGGAGGAAGGACGGACAGGTGGGGGGCAGCGGGACAGGTTGGGGGCAGCGAAACTATTCTGTACAGTATTACGATGACGGAACACCTATCATTATGTCAAATCCATTGATTATACAATACGAAGAATGAACTCTAATATAAGCCCCGGACTTTAGATAATACTAATGTATCAATATTGACTCATCAATTGTAACAAATGTACCACAGTCATGTAAGATGTTAATAATAGGGGAAACTTTGTGTGTGCAGAGTAGGGGTAGGTGGGAACTCTGTACTTTCCATTCATTTTTTCCTGTGAACCTAAAACTTCTCCAATAAATAAAGTCTGCTAATAAAAAAAGTGAAATGAAAAAATCAAGAAATGTATTAACTCCAGGGGCAGGAGAAGTGGTTTCTAAGAGGAAAAGGATTCATAATACATGACAGGAGTATCCGTGTAAACGGAATGGTGTTACCCTCAAGTCTGATCGAAGCACGTCGCGATCCTGGGGGATGGGAGGGCTGTGTGGGAGCAGTGGGTGCGGGGCGGGACCGAGAGCTAATCCTAGTCTCCTGCAGTGCGAAGTCCATAGAAACACCGGGAACGGAGAAGCCAAGAGGGAGCCGCGTGCCAGGATATTGAAGACTGGGTTTGGGGTGAGCCTCGTAGAACTATGTGACTTTTATTTAAGAGTATACATAACACTTTTTAGTAAAAAAACAAACTTTCAAATACAATTCAACATCAAAAATACATTCAGCCTCAGGGCACCTGGGTGGGTCAATTTGTTGAGCATCTGCCTTCAGCTCAGATCATGATCTCAGGGTCCTGGGATCAAGTCCCCTATGGAGGTCTGCTCAGCAGGGAGTCCCCTTCCCCCTCTGGCTCTCCCTCTGTGCTCTCTGTTTCTCAAATAAATAATAAATAAATAAAATCTTTAAAAAAATATATCCAACCTCAACACTGTTAAATATCTCTGAGAAGAGTTCCATTAGATTTATTTTAGATATTTTCTTGTTATCACTTTGAATTGATTCTCTCCCTACCCTCTACTTTTTTCTAAATAAAAAATTATTAATTCTAAAAGTTCTTCCTCCTTGAGTGAATTCTCATGTTAACTTTCAGTTTGTTTTTGACACACTTGGGTTTTTTAGGTATTTGATAATGTGTGCTAATACTTCTCTTGACAATATGTGATAATATTTACTATCGCTATGCACTTGTGCCTGCATCAAATATCTTTGCATCAGGCATAACTCCTACAACACTGTAAAATAGTAATCATGCTTCTCTTGTATTATTCTTGCTTTTATGGAAATGGCCCAGTCAAAAGTGTTTTATGCTGTAAGCTGGGTGTTTAATTAAGATTTAAAATTTTTATCGTACGAAAGGAGAATGCTTTTAATTCTAGTTATTGTATTTAATCAAGAATGAGTATTAAATAGCACAGGCCCTTTGAGGCATCCTTTTTTTGAAGTTTATTTTTTTTTTTTAAGTGATCTCTACACCCCATATGGGGCTCAAACACACAACCCGGATATCGAGTCACGTGGTCTTTCAACTGAGCCAGTCAGGTGCCCCTTGAGCCTTCCTCTGAAAAATGTGGTGATTTTTCTTATTGGGCCTAGTTTTTGTGACATTTCACAATATTAAATATCATAATCCAACTGTCTTGCATCACTGGGATAAACTGTAGTTGGCCATGACTCTCACTGTGTTGCTGGAATTAGTTTGCCACTTCTTTAATTCTACATTTGTTGGTGAGTTTGGGGCAGCATTTTCCTTCCTTTTGATTTTTTCCTTTTTTTTTTTCTTTTCCAGATTTGGTATCAGAGTTCTGTTTTTTGTTTTTGTTCTCTTGTTTTGTTTTGGTTTTCATATAGCATCAAACCCATTTATTCCTTGAAAAGGACAGGCTGTTCTTGCTCAAGATGTCAGACTAAACCCCCACTTGTCTTTCTTGTCCCTTAATTCCCCCTGAAACAAGCATAAGAAGTACAAGGAAACGTGTATGTCGTGTGGGCTTTTAGAGGTGGAGAGGAACCTGACCAGAGATGTGGAGAAACTGCTGGAAGATTCTGCAGCCTTGGTCCAAGAGATGCTAAAATGGGGAGCCCTTGTCCTCACTGGGGTCTCAGAGCAGTCTCAAGCCCAGCGTGAAGGGTGACAAGAAAAGGAGGAGAGATACAACCTCCAGGTCAGGCTGCGGAGTGGCTGCAGCATAGCTGACCAGCCTCCTGCCGTGCCCCGTGCCTCCCGAATGCCAACTGCAATAAACTGCTTATAGATTTCATCTGCCCGAGACGTCACTCTCTGTCACGGCCACCACCTCTTCAGGCAGCACTAATGAAATGATGATGCAATGCTTTATTAAGACGTAGAAGTCTTATTTTTATATATACACAATGATTTTCAAAATAATTTTTAGAAATAGATTTTTAGTCCTGTCTCTTACAGAGACATGGAAAGAAAAATATAAATGAAATAATTCAATAAGACATTGATTCTCAAACCTGAGCCTGCATCAGTATCGGTTAGAGGGTTTGTTAAAATACGGATTCCTGGGCTCCACCCCCAGAGTTCCTGATTTAGGACGTCTGATTCAGTGGGGCTCAAAAATTTGCATTGTTATGAGGTAAAGTTCCCAGTCAAAGTCGATGCTGCTGTCTCACACTTTGAGAACCACTGGATTCAGATATGACTTCATCATATTCAGAGTCTACTCTTCTGAATCACATTTTAACTAGAAGTCATTAATGTGCATGATTTTTCCACAATTTTGGGAAACATTATGAGTGTAGGTGATGCAGCATTTTTAACAAGAATCCATAAAAGTATAAGGGCCATTGGCGCTGGGCTCTTTGACTGGCTTTGCAATTATATAGACTCTGTCTACTTTAAAAAATAGCTTTCTTGAAATGTAATTTACATAATATAAAACCTATCTATTTCAAATGTATAATTAAATGATGTTTAGTATATTTACAGAATTGTGCAACCACTGCCATACTCTAATTTTAGAACATTCCCATCACTCCAAAATAAATCTCATGCTTATTTACTTCCACTCCTGACTCCTACCCTCTGTTGTGGGCAGCCCCTGATTTCTGTCTCTATAGATTTGTTTTTTTCTGGACATTCAGTATAAGTGGAGTTAGACAATATGTATTCTTTATATGTCTGGATTTTTTTTTTCATTGAGCATAATGTGAGGGTTTTTTCTTTGTTTTTTTTAGAAAGAGAGAGAGCTCCAGTGGGAAGAGCGGGGAAGAGGGAGATAGAGCAGAGCCTCAAACAGGCTCCACACCCAGCATGGAACCCGATGTGGGGTTGGATCTCCTGACCCTGAGATCATGACCTCAGCCAAAATCAAGAGTTGGACACTTAACCAACTGAGCCACCCAGGCACCCCTGAGCATAATGTTTTTGAGGTTCATTCACATTGTAACATTTGTCAGTACTTTGTTGCCTCTTATTACTGAGTAGTATTTCAATAAAAGTAAATGCTGAATAGTATTTCATGCCATATTTTATTCATTCACCAGCTGAGACATTTGGGTTTTCCCCTCACTTTTTGACAGTATATTGATAAAATAATTAAGAATAATACTGCTATGAACATTCAAGCTCAAATCAGTGTAGACTCGCTCATTTCTCTTTGACATACATTTAGGGGTAGAATTGCTGGGTCAAATGGTTAACTGTATGTTTAGTATTTTGAGGAACTGCTAGACTGTTAGAGTGGTTGTGCCATTTTGTATTCTCAGCAGCCATTTATGAGGGTTCTGATTTCTCCACATCCAAGTCAACAGCTGTTAACAGTCTTTTTGATTATAGTCATCCCAATGGATATGAAGTAATATCTCACTGTGGTTGTGATTTGAATTTCCCTGATAACAAATTATATTCAGCATCATTTTGTGTGCTTATTGGCCATTTTTCCATTTCTTTGGGGAAAGAAGAGATCCTTTGCCTATTTTTAATTGAATCGTTTATCTTTCTACTATTGAGTTGTACGAGTTCTTAAAATATTCTGGAAATAAGCGTGCCTGGTGGCTCAGTTGGTTAAGCATCTGACTCTTGATCTCGGCTCTGGTCTTGATTGTAAATTCAAGCCCTTCACTGGGCTGCACACTGGGTGTGGAGTTTTTTGTTTTTTTTTTTAATCTATACACAAAGCCTGGGAAGATGGCAGAATAGGAAGACCCTAAGCTCACCTCATTGCAGAGACACAACTAGATAGCACTCACATCAGTGTAAACAACCCAGAAAATGACCTGAAGACTGGAAGACTGGCAGAACAAACTCCACAACTAATGGTAGAGAAGAAGCCCCTTTGAAGAAGGTAGGAAAGGAAGGACACAGTTTGGGAGCAAACAGTCTGTGGCCATCCATGGTGGGGGAGAGCTGGTGTGTGGAGAAAGGCAAAAAACAGGGTATTATACCAGAGACCCCAGATGGGGAAGGTGAATCTCAATAACATTTGGCTTTGAAAGAAAGAGGAACCAAATCTCATGAGTTCTTACACTCAGCAGGAAAAAAGTTGCCCTCAAACAACAGAATACTCATTGTTCTTGAGTGCACATGGGGTTTCTCCAGAATAGACCACATACTGGGTCACAAATCAGGGCTCAACCGATACCAAAAGACTGAGATTATTCCCTGCATATTCTCAGACCACAATCTTTGAAACTGGAACTCAATCATAAGAAGAAGTTTAGAAGGAATTCAAACACATGGAAGTTAAAGGGCATCCTGCTAAAGAATGTTTGGATCAACCAGAAAATCAAAGAAGAACTTAAACAATTCATGGAAACCAATGAGAATAAAAACACATCAGTCCAAAACCTATAGGGTATGGCAAAGGTGGTCCTAAGGAGGAAATACATAGCCGTCCATGCCTCACTCAAAAAAATTTAAAAATCCCAAATACACTAACTATCTTTACACCTCAAAGAACAGGAGAGTCAACAACAAATTAAGGTTAACCCCTGCACAAGAAGGGAAATAATTAAGATTAGAGCAGAGATCAATGAATTAGAAATCAGAAATGCAGTAGAACACATCAACGAAACTAGAAGCTGGTTCTTTGAAAGAATTAATAAGATCAATAAACCGCTGGCTAGACTTATCCAAAAGAAAAGAGGAAGGAACCAAATTAATAAAATCATGAATGAAAGGGAGAGATCATGACTACCACCAAGGAAACAGAAACAATCATCAGAAATTATTATCAGCAGCTATATGCTAATAAGTTAAGCAACCTAGAAGAAATGGATACATTCCTGGAAACCCATAAACTTCCAAGACTAAAACAGGAAGAAATTGACAACCTGAACAGACCAATAACCAGTAACAAGATTGAAGTAGTGATCAAAGTCCTCCCAAAAAACAAGAGTCCAGGATCTGATGGATTCCTGGGAAATTCTACCAAACAGTTGAAGAAGAAAGAATACCTATTCTCTTGAGGCTGTTTCAAAAAATAGAAACAGAAGGAAAACTTCCAGCCTCTTTCTATGAGGCCAGCATTACCTTGATCCCCAAACCAGGCAAAGACCCCATCAAAAAGCACAATTTCAGACCAATAACCCTGATGGATATGGATGCCAAAATTCTCAACAAGCTCCTTGCTAAAAGGATCCAACAGCACCTTAAAAAGTTCATCCACCATGACCAGGTGGGATTTATCCCTGGGATACAAGGGTGGGTCAACATTTGCAAAGCAATGTAATAAACCAAATTAATAAGAGAAGAGAGAAGAACCACATGGTCCTCTCAATTGATGCAGAAAATGCATTTGACAAAATACTTCATCCTTTCCCAGTTAAAACTCTTCGGAGTATAGGGATAGAGGGAGCATTCCTCAATTTCATAAATTCCTTCCATGAAAAACCCATAGCAAATATCATTCTAGTGGGGAAAAGCTGAGAGCCTTTCCCTTAAGATCAGGAACGCAAGGATAACCACTCTACCACTTTTGTTCAACATAGTACTGGAAATCCTAGCAACCGCAATCAGACAATGAAAAGAAATAAAAGGTATTCAAATTGACAAAGAAGAAGTCAAGCTCTCTCTCTTCACAGATGACATGATACTTTATGCAGAAAATCCAAAAGACTCCACCCCCAAATTACTAGAACTCATACAGCAATTCAGTAATGTGGCAGGATACAAAATCAATGCATAAAAATCAGTTGCTTTCTTATACAGTAACAATGAAACTGTAGAAAGAGAAATTAGAGAATTGATTCCATTTATAAAAGCACCAAAACCCATAGGATACCTTGGAATAAACTTAACCAAAGAGGCAAATGATCCATACTCAAGAAACTACAGAACACTCATGAAAGAAATCAAAGAAGACACAAAAAGATGGAAAAATATTCCATGCTCATGGATTGGAAGAATAAACATTGTTAAAATGTCTACACTGCCCAGAGCAGTCTATGCTTTCAATGCCATCCCGATCAAAATGCCATCGGCATTTTTCAAAGAGCTGGAACAAACAATCCTAAAATTTGTATGGAACCGGAAAAGACCCTGAATCCCAAGGAAATGTTGAAAAAGAAAAACAAAGCTGGGGAATCACATTGCCTGATTTTTAGCTATATTACAAAGCCGTGATCACCAAGACAGCATGGTACTGGCGCAAAAACAGACACATAGATCAACGGAACAGAATAGAGAGCCCAGACATGGACCCTCATCTCTATTGTCAAATAATCTTTGACAAAGCAGGAAAAAATATCCAATGGACAAAAGACAGTCTCTTCAATAAATGGTGCTGGGAAAATTGGACAGCTATATACGGAAGAATGAAACTCGACCATTCGCTTATACCATACACAAAGGTAAACTCCAAATGGATAAAAGACCTTAACATGAGACAGGAATCCTTCAGAATCCTCGAGGAGAACATAGGCAGTAACCTCTTTGACATTGGCCATAGCAACTTCTCTCAAGACACGTCTCCAAAGGCAAGGGAATCAAAAGTAAAAATGAACTTTAGGGACTTAATCAAGACAAAAAGCTTCTGCACAGCAAAGAAAACAGTCAACAAAACAAAGAGGCCATCCACGGAATGGGAGAGGATACTTGCAAATGCCACTATAGACAAAGGGCTGATATCCAAGATCCATAAAGAACTTCTCAAACTCAACACTGCCCCCCCAAAACCCCCAGATAATCATGTCAAAAAATGGGCAGAAAGCATGAACAGACACTTCTCCAATGAAGAGATACAAATGGTTAAGAAACATGAAGAAATGTTCATCATCATTAGCCATCAGGGAAATTCAAATCAAAACCACACTGAGATACTACCTTACACCAGATAGAATGGCAAAAATTGACAAAGCAAGAAACAACAAATGTTGGAGAGGATGTGGAGAAAGGGGAACCCTCTTACACTGTTGGTGGGAATGCAAATTGGTACAGCCACTTTGGAAAAAAGTATGGAGTTTCCTCAAAAAGTAAAAAATAGAGCTACCCTATGACCCACAATTGCACTACTGGGTAGTGAACAGAAGGGCCATATGCACCCCAACGTTTATAGTGGCAATGTCCACAATAGCCAAACTGTGGAAAGAGCAAAGATGCCCTTCAACAGATGAATGGATAAAGAAGATGTGGTCCATGTATACAATGGAGTATTACTCAGCCATCAGAAAGGATGAATACCCAGCTTTAGCATCAACATGGATGACCCTAGAGGAGATTATGCTGAGTGAAATAAGTCAAGCAGAGAAAGTCAATTATGGTTTCACATATTTGTGGAACATAAGGAATAGCATGGAGGACATTAGGAGAAAAAAGGGAAAGAAGAAGAGGGGATTCAGAGGGGGAGATGAACCGTGAGAGACTATGGAATCCAGGAGACAAACTGAGGGTTTTAGAGGGGAGTGGGGTGAGAGATGGGTAAGTCCAGTGATGGATATTAAGGAGGGAACATATTGCATGGAGCATTGGGTGTTACATGCAAACAATGAATCATGAACACTACATCAAAAACTAATGAAGTACCATATGGTGACTAACATAACATAATAATAAAAAAAAAATCAGTAAGACAAAAGAAGAGTTACATACAAAGGGAACTCCATAAGATTATCACTAGATTTTTCAGTGGTAACTTTCCAATCCAGAAAACAGTGACATGATATATTCAAAGTGCTGAATGGGAAAAATCTGCAAGCAAGAATACTCTATCCAGCGAGGCTATCATTTAGAATAGAAGGAGACATAAAGAGCGTCCGAGACAAACGAAAGTTAAAGGGATTCATGACTACCAAACCAGTTCTGCAAGAAATATTAAAGAGGAGTTTTGAGTGGAAAGTAGAGTCCAAAAGTGATAGTATGAAGGTAGAAAACACAAAGGCAGTAAAAATGAATATTTCTTAAAAAAAAAATCAGTCAAGGAACTCACAAAGTGAAATGATATAAAATATAACACCATATACCTAAAACATGGAGCAGAGTTGAGTAAAGAATGGATTCAAACCTAAATAACCATCAACTTAATATAGACTGCTGTAGAGATACCTGGGTGGCCTAGTCATGTAAGTGATTTCGACTCAGGTCATGAACTCAGGGTCATGAGATCAAGCCCCATTTTGGGCTCAGTGCAGTGTCTACCTGAAATCCTCTTCCTCTGCCCCTCTCCCAGCTCTCTCTTCTCTCTCTCTCTCTCTCTCTCAAATAAATAAATAAAATAAATCTTCAAAAAAAATATAGACTGTTACATGCAGAAGATGTTATATATAAAACCTAATGGTAACCACATATCAAAAACCATGAATGAATATACAAAGAACAAAGAGAAAGAAATCCAAATATATCACTAAAGAAAACCAGCAAACCATGAAAGAGAGAAAGATAAGAAAGGATCCGAGAAAATTTTTAGAAACAACCACAGAACAAATAATAAAATGACAGTAAATATCTATCAATAATTACTTTGTAATTGAATTAAACATTCCAATAAAAAGACACAGGGTGACAGAATGGATAAAAAGACAAGACCCATCCATATGCTGCCTACAAGGGACTCACTTCAGACCTATAAACACCTGCAGGTTGAAAGTGATGGCATGGAGAAACACGTATTATACAGGTGTCAAAAGAAATCCAGAGTAACAGTACTTACATTGGACAAAATAGACTTTAACACAAAGATTAACAATAAACAAAGAAGAACCCTATATAATTAATGATAAAGAAGAAGAAGATACGTAACAACAACAAGAAGATATAACAATTGTAAGTATTTATGCATCCAACATAGGAGTAACCAAATATAGAAAATGGCACACTGGAACAGATGGACATCACAGATATGTTCAGAACATTCCATCCTAAAAGAGCAGAATACACATTCTTTTCAAGTGCACATGGAACATTCTCCAGAATGGATCACATAATAGTAGCCCACATAACAAGCCTCACCAGATTCAAGAAGGATGAAATCATACCATGTATCTCTTCTGGACAGAACACAATGAAACTAGAAGTGAACCACAAGAAAAACTCTGGAAAGACCATAAATACATGGAGGTTAGATAACCTGCTACTAAACAATGAATAGGTCAATTAGGAAATAAAAGAAGAAATAAAAAACACATGGAAACAAATGATTGTGAGAACACAATAGTCCCAAACCTCTCAGGTGCTGTAAAAGTGGTTCTAAGAGGAAAATTTATAGCAATACAAACCTCCCTCAAGAAGCAAGAAAAATCTCAATTAAACAACCTTACTTTACACCTTAAAGGAGCTAGAAAAAGAACAAACAAAATCCAAAATCAGCAGAAGGAAGGAATTAATAAAGATTAGAGCAGAAATACACAGAGAAACAAAATAACAATAGAATCGATCAGTGAAATCAGGACTTTGAAAAAAATTAATAAAATCAATAAATCTCCAACCAGATTTATCAAGAAAAAAAGAGAAAGGACTCGAGTAAGTAAAATCACAAATCAGAGAGGAGAAATAACGTCCCGCACCACAGGGACACAAACAGTTACGAAAGAACATTATGGAAAACTATATGCCAGCAAGTGGGACAACCTAGAAGAAATAGACAAATTCCTAGAAACGTACAAACTACCAAAGCTGAAACGGGAAGACAGGAAATTTGAACAGACTGATGACTTGCATTGAGACTGAATCAGTAATGAAAAAACTGTAAACAAAAGTTCAGGACCAGACGCCTTCTCAGGGGGATTTCTAACATTTAAGGAAGAGTTTATCCCTATTCTTCTCAAACTTTCCAAAACATAAACAAGGCACAAAGACTTCCAAATTCGCTCTCTAAGGCCAGCATTCCTCTGATACCCAAACCAGACCAAGACACCGCCATAAGAGAACTGCACGACAATATCCCTGATGAACAAGGGTGCAAAAATCCTCCACAAAATACCAGCAAACTGAGTCCAACAATACATTAAAAAAAAAAAAATCATTCACGATCAAGTGGGATTTATTCCTGGGTTGCCCAGGGGCTGTGTTGCAAGGGTACTTCAGTACTCACGCTTCAGTCGAAGTGATACATCCCATCAACGAGAGAAAGGAGAAGAACCATATGATCGTTTCGGTAGATGTAGAAAAAGCGTCTGACAGAGTACATCATCCATTCATGATAAAAACCCTCAACAAAGTAGGTTTAGAGGGAACGTACCTCAACATAATAAAGGCTCTCCGTGAAAAACCCACAGCTAACATCATCCTTAACAGGGGAAACCTGAGAGTCCTTCCCCGAAGACTCTTGTCATTTTTATTCAACAGAAAACTGAAGTCCTTGCCTCAGCAGTCAGACAACAGAAGGCATCCAAATCAGTAAGGACGAAGTAAAACTTCCACTATTTGCAGATGACTTGATGCTCTATACAGAGAACCTGAAAGATTCCACCCAAAACCTGGTAAAACCGATACTCAAATTCAGTAAAGTCACAGGACACAAAATCCGTGTACGGAAATCTGTTGCACTTTTATACAGTAATAATAAAGCAGCAAAAAAAGAAATCAAGAAAACAGTCCTATTTACAACTGCATGAAAAATGATAAGATACCTAGGAATTAACCTAACCACGGAGGTGAAAGACATGTATCCTGAAAACTACAAAACACTGATGTAAGAAATTGAGGAAGAAACAAAGACATGGAAAAACCCTCGATGCTCATAGATTGGAAGAACAGATGTTGTTAACGTGTCTAAATTATCTAAAGCAATCGGCACATTTAATGCAATCCCTATCAAAATACCACCAGCATTTTTCACAGAGCTGGAACAATCCTAAAATTTGTATGAAACTGCAAAAGACCCTGAATAGCTAAAGCAATCTTGAAAAAGAAACCCAAAGCTGGAAGCGCCACAATTCCGGACTTCAAATTGTATGACAAAGTTGTGGTGCCAAAACACTATGGTACTAGCGCAAAAAACAGACACACGGATGAATGGAACAGAATAGAAAACTGGGAAATAAACCCGCACCTCTGTGGTCAATGAATCTTTGACAAAATAGGAAATAATATCCAATGGGAAAAAAGACAGACCCTTTTCCCATTTCCCAACCAATGGTGTTGGGAGACTGGATAGCAACATGCGAAAGAAAGAAAATGGATCCCTTTTTGACATGATACGCAAAAATAAATTCAAAATAAATTGAAGAACTAAATGTGAGACATAAACCATAAAAATCCTAAGAGAGAACACAGAAACTTCTTTGACATCAGCCACAGCAACTTCTTCCTAGATATGTCTCCTGAGGCGAGGGAAACAGAAGCAAAAATAAAGTATTGGAACTCTATCAAAATAGAAAGCTTTTGCGCAGCATAGGAAAAAAAATCAAAAAGATGTTTACAAATGAATACCTGATTAAGGCTTCATATCCAAAATACATAAATAACTTATAAAACTCAACATCAAAAACAAATAGTGCAATTAAAAAGTGGACAGAAGATTGACGAGTTAATTAAATCTTTTTTTAAAAAGTGGGCACAAGACAGAGACATTTCTTCAAAGAAAACATACCGATGGCCAATGGACACACGAGAAGATGTTCATCGTCGTTACCATCAGGGAAATGCAAACCCAAACATCAATGAGGCATCACCTCGCACCTGTCAGAACAGCTAAAATCAACAACACAAGAAACGACATGTATTGGTGAGGATGTGGGGGAAAAGGAGCCCTCCTGCACTGTTGGTGGGAATGCAAACTGGTGTAGCCACTGCGGAAAACAGTAGGGAGAATCCTCAAAAAATTAAAAATAGAACGACCCTATGATCCAGTGATGACACTCCTACGAATTTACCCAAAGAATACACGAACACTAACTCAAAGGGACGCACGCACCCCTGGGTTTATTGCAGCACGATTTATAACAGCTGGATGATGGAGGCATCCCAAGTGTCTATCGATGAATGACTGCATGATGAAGATGTGGTGCACACCCAGTGGAATATGACTCAGCCATGAAAAAGAACGAGATCTTGCCATTTGCAACGACATGGATGGAGCCAGAGGGTATCATGCTAAGTGAGATAAGTTAGACAAAGACCAATACCATATGATTTTACTCATATGTGGAATTTTTATTTTATTTTATTTTTTAAAAAGACTTATTTATCTATTTGAGAGATAGAGAGAGCAAGAGAGCACAAGCAGGAGGAGAGGCAGAAGGAGAGGGAGAAGCCGGTCCCCCATGGAGCAGGGAGCCTGACCGTGGGGCTCGATCCCAGAACCCTGCGATCACGACTTGATCCCAGCTAACTGAGCCGCACAGGTGACGCATATGTGGAATTTTTTTACAAAAGGGTTTATTTATTTGAGAGGCCCCCCCCCCGGGGGGGGGGGCCCCCCGGAGCAGAGGGAGGAGGAGAAGGAGAATCTCCCGCGGAGCAGGGAGCCTGGCGTCTGGCTGGTCCCAGGACTCTGGGATCATGACCTGAGCTGAAGGCAGGGGCTTAACCGACTGAGCCACCCAGGTGCCCCCACTCAGAAACAAATG
>JAHRIG010000575.1:7835428-7897822 GCA_020311275.1 Eira barbara | reverse complement strand
ACAGACTGTAGAGAACACACTGACGGTTACCAGAGGGGAGGTGGGTGGGGGGAGGGGTCAAATAGGCGATGGTGCACTTGATGGTGATGAACACCGAGTAGTGGGTCAGATTGTTGCATCACCACATTGTACACCTGAAACTAGTATAGCACTGTGTGTTAACTATACTGGAATGAAAAATAAAAACAATAATAAATATTCTAGACACAAGTTTTAACGAGCTATGGGATTAGCAAACATTTCCTGCCACTCCATTGTTTACCTTACTAATGGTAACATTTGTAACTCGAGTTTTTCATTTTGAGGAAAGCCAATTTACTTACTTTTACTTAGTTGCTTGTACTTTTGGTGTCATTTACCTAAGAAAAACATTGCATAACCCAAGATCATGAAGATTTTCTCTTATATCTTTTAAGAATTTTAGAGTTTTAGCTCCTACATTCAGATACGCTTCATTTGATTTGTGTATACAGTGTTAGGAAGGGCTCCAAATTTATCTTTTTTTTAATGTAACAGAAAATTCTCCCAGCACCATTTGTTGAAAAAACTACTCTTTTTCATTCAATTTTCTCGACATCTTTGTTGAAAATCAATTGACTGTAAATGTAGAGATTTGGGGGGGGGGCGGGGGGGGGCATATCTCAATTCCCTTCCATTGATCTGTCTACTCTCAATTCCAGTGCCACTTACTGGAAAAACTTACGATGCCAACAATGTAATAAGTTTTTTAAAATAGGAGATATAATTCCGCCAATTGTTCTTTTTAAAGATTGTTTTGCCTCTTCTGGGTCATTTGGAATTTTCATACGAATTTTAAAATCAGTTTATCAATTTCTGCAAAAAAGCCAGTTAAGCTAGCCCACCTTTTATTCTCATTTGAGAATGTTGTTAGGCATCTCTCGTTCATCTCATCCACTCCCCTTTCCCTTGATCCTTTGCTTTCTATGGCTTGTGCTGCCACATTTTTCTTATAAGCTGTTGACACTTGTTCGAGAGGTATTGATGCAGACACTTCCAATATCTGTGTGCGTTTGGAACAGGGCAACTATGCGATCTGTACCTTTGGCCAAGACAGGTTGTGAGTCTTCAACTGAAGATATACATTGATTTGAAAAAAGTTTAAATGTGAAAACAATGTGTGTCTTCGAGTTGAAAAAATATGGTACTTGGTTTCCTTTTCCCATCCGTGCCCCAAAGTGTACTTTTCTGCAGAGCAATCAGAGTTAACTTTTTATTTTTTTTAAAGATTTTATTTATTTATTTGACAGGCAAAGATCACAAGTAGGCAGAGAGGCAGAGAGAGAGGGAGGAGGAAGCAGGCTCCCTGCTGAGCAGAGAGCCCGATGCGGGGCTCGATCCCAGGACCCTGAGATCATGACCTGAGCGGAAGGCAGAGGCCTAACCCACTGAGCCACCCAGGTGCCCCTGGAGTGAACTTTTTAGAAAGCAAGTTGACCATATCAACTTTTTGGCTGAAGACCTTTTGAATGACGTTCCATGTCGGTCCCCATAAAATACGAACTTTCTACCACTGTTTAGGACTTTATGGGATCTCTTCCCTTAAACAGTCAGCCTCTTGGAGGGCATTTCTTACAGCTCTGACTCTGACTGCTCCGCCTCGGCCACACTGGCCTCCTCGACACTGCTGAGACACGTCAGGCATATTCCCATTTCAGGGATATCGCACTCGCTGCTTCCCCTGCCCGGAACGTTCTCCCCAAGACACTCGCATAACTCAATCCCTTACTTCTCTCAGTCTCTGCTCAAATGTCACCTCTCAGAAAGGCCTTCTTGTCCAACTGGTCTAAAGAATCCATCTGCTATCGCTCTTTCTTCTTTCTCTCTTAATTTTTCATTTTACCACCCACGCCTCCATCACCTTCTTCCTTACCTAGAATGGAAGCTCTGGAAGAGCAGAGACTTCGTCTGGTTCATTACCTTGTGCTTATGACCGACATATAGCAGGTACTCAATCAGGGTTTGCAGAATGAATAAATGAATAAATGATTGGATGCACCAGCCCACGGAAACAACGACGCTTGCCACCTGGTTAAAACCAGAAGAACCAAACTTGGAAGCAGGGGTGGGAAATGCAAACATGGGACTAAGCCTCGGACAGTAGGGAGTAGTGAAGTCTGTGAAAAACCGGAAAGTGCCAGCCCCGTGTCGGGGTCCCTGTTGTTATCGTTTCCTAAAGAATATTTGTGGTTGAATCTTGCTGAATGGGAAGAGGGCAGCTAGAGGGAGAAGAAACAGACTTTGATCAAAGGTGAAAGGTAACTTAATAACCTGCTTGAGAACAGTAGGGTCCCTCATGAGGGTGTCCGCATCCTAGAGTCCGGTCTCCAAAGAGGAAAACATGCATCCCAGCTGACGTTCGAGGCAATCCACCACCCTGGGAGAGGGAAGTATTAGGACTTTCATTTATATCCACTTTTATGAAAATAAAAAAAATTAAGCTCTGCTAATATTTGCCATTGAATCCAGGACCCTCAAGTTCTGCCTGTGTCTGGCAGTCATGGGTCCTGGGTCATGGGTGCCACACGAGGACTCCTGAAGAAAATTTGGGAATAAGGACAGCAGAAGTGTTCAGTGCCCTCAATTATTCACTTTCAGAACACTGTGACCTATTGCAATCTACTATTGGCTTGTCGAATGGAGGCATGGATTATATTATCTAGTTAAAGCTCACAAAACCCTCACAAAATGGACAACTGTCCTCAAATATTTTCTTCAAAGAAACCACAGATCAAAGATAACACTAATCAAAAAGGACGATCCACCACAAGAAGATAGCAAAGCCAGCACTTTTCACCAGGGGAAAATAATAATAATCATGTCAGATTTCCACATGGAAGCTTCTTTGCTGCGATCATTTATTGTAGGTAGCAAAGAAAAACACTTTTGTAGCACTACAAATACATTTTTTAAATTATTTATCATTGCTGAATCTCTGGCAGATCCTTTTACAATTTCTATTTATGCATTTTTACGTGCATAATAACCTGGTACAGTTGTACATGGAATTTAAAATGGAATAAATATGCATATGTTGAAGTTGTGTGCAAATTTTAAAGTTTTTACTGATAAGGCTATATGATCAAACTAGCTTGGAGTCACAGTCCTTTTGTGAAACTCTCCTCATGGAGGCTCCTCAGAAGGCGCGGCAAGCTTGTCTGAGCAGCACCCACGCACTTGAAGTGAAGGGTGTGTGTTATTCCTCTGTCTACATTTCCAGAGTAGTAGGGGAAAGGTAGCCCAGAGATATAAACCAACCAGCATCAGAAGAAATAAGATCAGCTTTCCTTGTCAAGCAACGTAATCTCTGTTTCATAGCTGCGAATGACGATTCAGGATCTCCGAATATAAGACCAAGACCGAGATAAATGAATGGAATGAGAAAACCCAGAAAAAATAGGTAATTTGGTGAAAAGATAAATCATATAATTCTAAATTAATATCATAAGAGAGGCCAGATATTAGGCAGAATAAGACCTTAAGACCCAGACAAGGAGTAAGAGAACAAATAAGGTAAGATCTATTTCAGATATAAAGAGGCAATCCAGGAAAGTCCAATGTATTTCAACAGAATATTGAATATTCTACAAAGATAAAAGAGAAATCTAGGGAGTAAATTCGCCTTTACATTTTTTTTTTGCTAATTATTTGCATAAGTATAACATTGATACCAAAACTTGGTAAAGGTAATACAAATTTAAAAATTACAGGCCTAGATCACTTATGAATACTTATTTGAATGCTCTCTACAAAACATTAGCAGAAAGGATCCAATACCACACTAAGAAAAGGATATACCATGGCCATGTGAGATTTATTTTAGGAATGCAAGGTTGATTCAATATTTAAATATTCATGGTGGAATACACAACATTAAGAAATGTAAACAAAGGGGTGCCTGGGTGGCTCAGCCGTTAAGCATCTGCCTTCGGCTCAGGTCATGATCCTGCGGTCCTGGGTCCTGGGATCAAGCCCCGCATTGGACTCCCTGCTCAGCAGGAAGCCTGCTTCTCCCTCTCTCACTCCCCCTGCTTGTGTTCCCTCTCTCACTGTGTCTCTCTCTGTGAAATAAATAAAATCTTTTAAAAAAAGAAATGTAAACAAGAAGTTTCATATGATTATCTCCATAAACACTGAAAAGACCTTAAACAAATTAAACAACCTCTTCTGATAAAAACACTCAAGAAAAAGTCCGTATTTCCCCCAGTGATTTGAGATGTCACTTTTATTATGCACTGAAATTCCACATGTACTTGTATCTATTTCTGGATATTCTGTTCTAGCTCACAGGTCTGTTTTTCTATTCAGGTACCAATACTACACTATTTGAATTACCAAAACTTTGTGGTATATTTTAATATTTGGTAGGGCTAGTTGCCTCTCACAGTTTTTATTTTCTGGTGGTTTCATGGAAATTATTTTTCCATTTGAAGTTTGTTATTATTTACTGATACTTTCTTTGTTACACAATATGATCTATTCTTGTGAATATTCCTTGTGTGCTTGAGAAAATGGATATTCTATTATTGGGGTTAAATTTAATTCATACCCAAAAAGTATATGATTTTTAAAAATTACAATGTCAATTTTTTATATCCTTACTTATTTTTGTCTACTTATTCAATACCACTGAGGTGAGACTTATCAAGGGATACTTCAATCCCGATGACTTTGGACTTTTGTCTTTTGTTCCATTAGTGAAAGAGTTCATTGGTTCATGCTGTGGTTTTTAGAACTTCACCTACATACACTGTTCGTGGAGCTACCTGTTGTCCTTGCAAATTTTCTTAGATTAACGAGTATGATGCTTGGCTTCTCTTTCCTCCCGCATGCTCATAAGCTTATTTTTCTGGAAAAAATTCGTGGTGATACCAAGTGATGGTTTAAAGCCATTTTTATCATTTCCTGGTATCAGACCCCCTGGATCTGGGAAAGATGGAGTATCCTGGGATGCGGTACCGAGGTTCTGGATGTAAAGGTAGCCTGTAAAATGATGGACAAATTCTGAAGGAGCTTGACAGAAGTGAGATTAACTTCATACCAGCCCCTTTCTGTTTCTCAAGATTTGCCTTAGCATATCTGACTCCCAGGGAGGCCTCTCAAAGGTACGCTAGGAGGGTAATAAACTCCAACATGGCTATTTGAGTGGATTTTCATCCCAATCCTCAAACCCTCTAAAATCTCTCCACTCAGCCATCAGCAGAAACTGGCAACTGGTGATAAACAAGACTGACTTTTCTTAATGCACCAGAAGACAGAAGATACGATCCTCTTCCCTGTTCTCAGCTCCCAATTGCTACCCCTTTATAACCCATTTTCCTCTCCAAAGTATTTTTCCTTGAATCTCCATATTGGGGTAGGCTGGAATGACTGGCCTCACCCCCCACTTTCCTTCCATGACCTGAGAGCCATAGGGCCAGCTCCCACAAGTTCCATGTATGTGTGGAAAGAGATAGTGGGACAAGGGAGTGCTGTGAGCTGTTCTGGAAGGGAGCAGGAAATTGATTTGCAGACAGAGGCGAAGCAATTTGAACTACCAAGTGAAGACCTATATTATGGAGGTAAATTATGCTGCCAACCTTGAAACAGGGAACCCAGAAGACATCAATTTTTACAAAGGCTGTATTTTGATCCACTTCAAGGAACTCACTGGGGTTAGTCTTGTAAGTTTCATAATCCATCAGCCAACTGAGCCTGTGGAATGATACTTCATCATGAAAATAGACTCATCAGGGAGAGGGTAAGAAGAATCAAAGACAAAAGAGATTTATGTCCCACCAAGTCAAGGGGAGTAATTAGTTTGCTGTCATAATCTTTACCTTTGTGTTGTGGAGTTTCTTGAGCCTGAAAGGAACACCCAGGGAGTTGACCTTGACGTGGGGCTACCCACCTGGGACTTGGCACCTGTATGACAGAAGAAGGCACCCCAATGGAGAACAAGGACAAGGACACAGCAGGACAATAGGCAGCTTGCCTTCTGTCCCCCCCCAAACCCCATTTCCCTTTCTCCCTTTTGTTTATCACTCTCTTCTCTTCTCCCTCCTTCATCCCCTCTGTGGGTGACTGAATTTGTTCCTAGAACTCTTGGGGAAAAGAGCAGTAATTAAAAAAAAAAAAAGAAAAGAAAACACCTTTTTTCTATGAAATTCTCTGTGGGTCATTAATAAACCAATGCATTTCTGCCTTGACTGACAGCTCCGGTGAAGCACTAGATTTTCCAGAACACCCCCAGCTCTGGCCATAGCCCTCAGAGATTCTTACAGACATGGTGGCTGAGATGACTGTGTAGAGCAAGGACGCAGCAGGACTTGTGCCTGGGCGCTGTAAGGGAGAGTGTGACGCGTTTAATAGATCGGGAAACAGAGTCAGAGAAGGTTACTGGGACGAGGTTAGTCAGTTTTCAGGAAAAGTCACGATAGGAACAAAATTTGGGAATCTGGAAAGAAGAATGAATGGAAAGGAATTTGGCAAATTAAGGGAAAAAATGGAACTCAAGCTTACAGAGGCTCGACTCAACCTTCAGAAGGCGGTAGGTGTCTCTGAAGATGGGATTCAGCTTGGGTTTGAAACAGGAGGATTGGTGGAAAGTCTACAGGAAGAATTTGGATCTCCATATTCCCTCCCAAACCCCCCAGCTTTGGTGACTGCTTACCTTTGCAGAACACTGAAGTGTTGCTCCTTGGAGAGGCTGATCGAAATGGAATCTGGGCTCAGAAACACTGGGCCGGGTGCTGCCATGAAAACAGGAGGTTAAAGAGGAGGAGCAAGATGGTGGAGCAGTAGGAGACCTAAATGTCATGGCGTCCCAGGAGTTCAGCTACATGGTGACCCAGCCATTCTGAACACAAACCCAACAGGAGATCGGAGGGAAGAAGAGCAGCAGCAGTTCTAGGAACAGAAAAGCGACCACTTTCTGGAAGGCGGGACGTGCGGAGAAGTGAATCTGAAGCGAGGGGAAGACAGACCTGGGGGGGGAGGGGCTGGCTCCCAGCAAGCCGCGGAGCACAAAATCAGAACTTTTAGAAGTCGGCTCCACAGAGGGACGTCGCTGCAGAGGCTAAGGGGTGGAGCCCTCATGGAGACAGAGTGGTCTCAGGACCCACGGGGTCACAGAAAGACCAGGGGTGTCTGAGTAGGGAAGATCCCCAGGTATCAGAGGAGGGAAGCCAATGGCAGAGATGGAGCCAACCAGTGGGATCCCAGCTCGGGGTCACCTTAAACCGTGATCTGAGGCACAGTCGGGCCCCGGCTCTCCGCGCAGGGACCCCGCATGTGGGGGACCCGGGGACACTCACCGTCCTTCTCCGGGAGGAGCGGGCGAGAGTGTGTGGCGGGAAGCTGCGGGTTTGCGGACTCCAGGTGGGGCCGCGCTGGAGACGGAGACACCCAGACACAGGCCAGGGAGCTCGGAGTGTGGCGGAGACCATGGAGCCAGGAGGGACCGACGGCTTTTCTCCTGGACCTCGCTGAGGAGCGGCCCCAACTCGCGGCTCCTCCTGCTGGAGACTGGGCGCCGCCACTTTTATTCTCCTCCAAGCTCTACGGAAAGCGCTTGGGGAACAAAATCTCTGAGCGCAAACCGAGCAGATGACTTAGCCCCGCCCCTGGCACAGGAGGTGCAATTCCGCCTCCGGCAAAGACACTTGAGAATCGGCAACAGGCCCCTCCCCCAGAAGATCGGCAAGAACGTCCCGCGGAGACCAAGTTTATCCAACAGTGAGAACTGCGGAAGTCCAGAGCTAGGGGAATGTAGCATGCAGAGTTCACGGCTTCTTCCCCACGATTCCTTATCTTTCAAAGTTAAATTAAAAAATTTTTTTTTCTTATTCTATTTTTTAACTTTTCTCTTTCCTATTTTAACCTTTTAAAAACTATTTCATCTTATCACTACAAAAATCTTTTAAAACTTTCATTGTTATAGTCACATGCTATCCCTTCATTGCATTTGATGTTATTCTTTTGTATACATGTAAGTTTTTCTTTCTTTAAAGTTTTGGGATGCAGTTTCTCCTAACAGATCAAAATATACCCCAAATCTAGTGTATGGCTTTGTTCTAGTCTCCAGCATGATCATATTCTCTCCTTTTTTTCCTGTTTTTTTCAAACAACTTCTTACCAATTCCTTTTTTAGAATCTTTTAAAATTTTCATCTTTACAATCATATTCCATCCCTTCATCGTGTTTACCCTTATTTCTGTGTGTGTGTATATATATATATAAAATATGTTTTTCTTTCTTTAAAATTTGGGGAGGAAGTTTCTTCTAACAGACCAAAAAAACACCCAAAATCAAGTATGTGGCATATATATATATGTGTGTATATATATATATATGTATATATATATATATTAGAATATATATTTTATAATATATATAGAATTAGAATATATATTAGAATATATATTTTATATTCTAATTTTTTTTTTCTTTCTCCTTTCTTCTTCTTCTGGTTTCAGGTCTCTTCTGATTTGGTTAGTGTATATTTTTCTGGGGTCATTGCTACCCTTTTAGTACTTTGTTCTCTCATTCATCTATTCTCGTCTTGATAAAATGACAAGGCAGAAAAACTCACCTAAAAAAAAAAAAAAAAAAAAGAACAAGAGGCAGTACGGACAACTAGGGACCTAATCAATATGGACATTAGTAAGATGTCAGAACCAGAGTTTGAAATTACGATTATTTCTGGGCTTGAGAAAATTAGAGAAGATACTTTAGAATACCTTTCATGAGAAATAAAAACCCTTTATGGAGAAATAAAGGAACTAAAATCTAAACAAGTTGAAATCAGAAAAGCTATTAATGAGGTACAATAAAAAAAGGAGGCTCTCCTTGCTAGGATGAATGAGGCAGAAGAGAGAATTAGTGATATAGAAGACCAAATGACAGAGAATAAAGAAGCTGAAAAAAAAAAAAGAGATAAACAACCACTGGACCACAAGGGGAGAATTTGAGAGATAAGTGATACCATAAGATGAAACAATGTTAGAATAATTGGGATCCCAGCAGAAGAAGAAAGGGGGGGGCAGAAGGTATATTGGAGCAAATTGTAGCAAAGAATTTCCCTAGTTTGGGGTAGGGAACAAGCATCAAAATACAGGAGGCACGGAGAATCCCCCTCAAAATCACCAAAAATGGGTCAACACCCCATAATCTAATAGTAAAACTTACAAGTCTCAGTGACAAAGAGAAAATCCTAAAAGCAGTTTGGGACAAGATATCTATAAACTACAATGGTAGAAATATACTCTGAATCTAGAACTCCATCACAAGAGGAAAGTTGGAAAGAACTCAAATACATGGAGGCTAAGAGCATCCTACTATAGAATGAATAGAATGAATGGGTCAACCAGGAAATTAAGGAAGGATTTTTAAAAATCATGGAAACAAATGAAAATGAAAACACAACTGTTCAAAATCTTTGGGACACAGCAAAAGTGGTCCTGAGAGGAAAGTATATAGCAATACAAGTCTTTTGCAAGAAACAAGAAATGTCTCAAATACACAACCTCACCCTACACCTGAAGGAGCTGGAGAAAGAAGAGCAAAGAAAGCCTAAACCCAGCAGGGGAAGAGAAATAATAAATATCATAGCAGAAATCAATGAAATCGAAACCAAAGAACAGTAGGATAGATCAACAAAACTAGGAGCTGGTTCTTTGAAAGACTTAATAAGATTGATAACCCCCAACCAGACTTACCAAAAAGAAAAGAGAAAGGACCCAAATAAATAAAATCATGGATGAAAGAGGAGAGATCACAACCAACACCAAAGAAATACAAAGAATTATAAGAACATATTACAAGCAACTATACACCAGCAAATTTGACGATCTGGAAGAAATGGATGCATTCTTAGAGACATATATATTAACAGGAAGAAATAGAAAACCAGAACAGACCCATAACCAGTAAGGAGATTGAAGCAGTCATCAAAAATCTCCCAACATACAAGGGACCAGGGTCAGACGGCTTTCCAGGGGAATTCTACAAAATATTTAAAGAAGAATTAATACCTATTCTCCTGAAATTGTTCTAAAAATGGAAATGGAAGGAAAACTTCCAAACTCATTTTATGAGGCCAGCATTACCTTGATCCCAAAACCAGACAAAGACCCTATCAAAAAGGAGAACTACAGACCAAAATCCTTGATGAACACAGATGTGAAAATTCTCACCAAAATATTAGTCAATAGGATCCAACAGTACATTAAAAGGATTATTCACCACGACCAAGTGGGATTTATTTCTGGGCTGCAAGGTTGGTTCCACATCTACAAATCAATCAATGTGATACAATACATTAATAAAAAAAAAGAACAAGAACCATATGATACTCTAAATAGATGCTGAAAAAGCATTTGACAAAGTACAGCATCCTTTCTTGATCAAAACTCTTCAAAGTGTAGGGATAGAGGCTACACACCTCAATATCATCAAAGCCATCTATGAAAAACCCACAGCAAATATCATTCTGAATGGAGAAAAACTGAGAGCTTTTCCCCTAAGGTCAGGAACATGGCAGGGCTGTCCATTCTCACCGCTGCTATTCTACATAGTACTAGAAGTCCTAGCCTCAGTAATCAGACAACAAAAAGAAAGAAAAAGCACCTGAATCAACAAAGGAGAAGTCGAATTCTCACTCTTTGCAGATGATATGATACTTTCTGTGGAAAACCCAAAGGACTCCACTCCAAAATTGCTAGAATTCATACAGGAATTCAGTAAAGTGTCAGGATATAAAATCAATGCACAGAAATCAGTTGCGTTTCTATACACCAATATAAAGACAGAAGAAAGAGAAATTAAGGAGTCAATCCCATTTATAATTGCACACAAAACCATAAGATACATAGGAATAAACCTAACCAAAGAGGCTAAGAATCTGTACTCAGGAAACTATAAGGTCCTAATGAAAGAAATTGAGGAAGACACAAAGAAATGGAAAAGGGTTTCATGCTCATGGATCAGAAGAACAAATATCGTGAAAATGTCTATGCTACCTAGAGTAATCTTTTTTTTTTTTTTTTGAAGATTTTATTTATTTATTTCACGGAGAGAGAGACAAAGTGAGAGAGGAAACACAATCAGAGGGAGTGGGAGAAGGAGAAGCAGGCTTCCTGCTGAGCCAGGAGCCCAATGCGGGGCTTGATCCCAGGACCCTGGGATCATGACCTGAGCTGAAGGCAGATGCTTAATGACTGAGCCACCCAGGCACCCCTACCTAGAGCAATCTATATGTTTAATGCAATCCCTATCAAAATACCATCAACTTTTTCCAAGGAAATGAAACAATTAATCCTCAAATTTATATGGAACCAGAAAAGATCCAAAATAGCCAGAGGAATATTATAAAAGAAAACCAAAATTAGCATCATCACAATTCCAGACTTCAAGATCCATTACAAAGCTGTCATCATCGAGACAGTACGGTACTGGCACAAAAACAGACACACAGATCAGTGGAACAGAACAGAGAGCCCAGAAATGGACCTTCAACTCTATGGTCAACTAATTTTCGACAAAGCAGGAAAGAATGTCCAATCGAAAAAAGACAGTCTCTTCAACAAATGGTGTTGGGAAAATTGGACAGCCACATGCGGAAGAATGAAACTGGACTATTTCCTCATACCACATACGAAAATAGACTAAAAATGGATGAAAGACCTCAATGTGAGACAGGAATCCATCCAAATCCTTGAGGAGAACACAAGCAGCAACCTCTTTGACCTCAGCTGCAGCAACTTCTTCCTAGAAACCCACCAAAGGCAAGGGAAGCAAGGGCAAAAATGAACAATTGAAACTTCATCACAATCAAAAGCTTTTGCACAGCAAAGGAAACAGTCAACAAAACCAAAAGGCAATTGACAGAATGAGAAAAGATATTTGCAAATGATATATCAGATCAAGGGCTAGTATCCAAAATCTGTAAAGAACTTATCAAACTCAACACCCAAAGAACAAATAGTCCAATCAAGAAATGGGCAGAAGATATGAACAGACATTTCTGCAAAGAAGACATCCAAATGGCCAACAGACACATGAAAAAGTGCTCCACATCACTCGGCATCAGGGAAATACAAATCAAAATCACAGTGAGATACCTCACACCAGTCAGAATGGCTAAAATTAACAATTCAGGAAATGACAGATGCTGGAGAGGATGTGGAGAAAGGGGAATCCTCCTACACTGTTGGTGGGAATGCAAGCTGGTGCAGCCGCTCTGGAAAACAGTATGGAGGTTCCTCAAAAAGTCGAAAATAAAGCTACCCTATGACTCAGCAATCACACTACTGGGTATTTACCATAAAGATACAAATATAGTGATCCAAAGGGGCACGTGCACCCAAATGTTTATAGCAACAATGTCCACAATACTCAAACTATGGAAAGAATTTAGATGTCCATCAACAGATGAATGGATAAAGAAGAGTGGTGTATATATATACAATGGAATACTATGCAGCCATCAAAAATGAAATCTTTCCATTTGCAATGATGTGGTCGGAACTAGAAGGTATTATGCTAAGTGAAGTAAGTCAATCAGAGAAAGACAATTATCATATGATCTCTCTGATATGAGGAATTTGAGAGGCAGCGAGGGGGGTCATGGGGGTTGGGGAGGGAAAAATGAAACAAGATGGGATTGAGAGGAAGACAAACCATAAGAGACTCTTAATCTCAGGAAACAAACCGAGGGTTCCTGGGGGTGGGGAGGCATAGGGTGCATGGGTTATGGACATTGGGGAAGGTATGTGCTATGGTGAGTGCTGTGAATTATGTAAGACTGACGATTCACAGATCTGTACCCCTGAAACAAATACTACATTATATATTAATAAAAAAAAGGAAAACAGCAGGCTTTAATGAATGCACTGAATGGTGCTGGTGCCCCCCATTTGCCACATAGAATAACCCATAGTTGTGGTTATATAATTATATACAATGATTGACAGGTATAGAAAATAAGCAAATGAACTAATGAGACAATCATTTTTAACTCTGAGGTGGAGAAAATGTTATATAAGAGAGAAATTGTTTCTATAATACACCACTCAGCCATGAATAATTTTCATATTGGCATTGAATATTGATTTAACCCAAAATTGTAACTCTATTAGGAGGATGAGGGAAGATTTGTAAGAATGTTAAATTCTCATCTTCTGTATTAGGAAGTCTATGTTTAATACCTGAATGAAAAATCAAGAAATAGTAGGTAAATACATGTACACACAAAGCTACAAAATGGTGAAAGCATTTACTATGTAGAGCAATTTTTGAATGTGTACGTTTTCATGAAGATGGTGCCAAAGGTGAAGAAGGAAGCGCCTCTTCCCCCAAAGCTAAAGCCCAACCAAAGCTCTGAAGGTCAAGAAAGCAGAAGATCTGTGTATCACCTACCCTCCGATGGCTCAAGACCCTGCATCTCCAAAGGCAGCCCAGATATCCTCAAAAGAGCATCCCTAAGAGAAACAAACTTGACCACTGTGCCATCGTCAAGGCCCCCCTAACTACCAAGTCAGCCATGAGGAAAGTAGAAGACAACAGTACACTTGTGTTCATTTTAGATGTCAAGGCCTACCAGTGCCAGATCTCACAGGCTGTGAAGAAGCCCTATGACATTGACATGGCCAAGGTCAACACCCTGATCAGGTCTGGTGGAGAAAAGAAGGCATATGTTCAGCAGGCTCCAGATTGTGATGCTTTGGATGTTGCCAACAAAATTGGGATCATCTACCCTGAGTCCAGCTGGTAAATCTAAATATAAATTTTTTCACCACAAAATTTTTTTATAGTAGTTAACAGAGATATGGTAAAGTGTTTGCACTACGAATATATATAAAATATATTAAACATCATACATGGGTATATGTATGCGCACACATATTTGTAGTAAGTACAGAGGATGTCACAGTTTGAAAGATATGTCAAAGCGCTTGCGTGTTTAAGAAATCTTGTACTTTTAGACTTCGATTATAGTATGTTCTGAAGATTCTGAATCTCATCACTTCTCCCATCACTAAGCAACTCAGCAATGAGAATGTAATATTTTGACCTCCTCCCTCCCAACGTTTCTTCAGGAAACAGCAGGGAAATAAATTTCAGTAATTTATGAACATGTAATGCAAATAAATCTTGAGGCCCTAAGTATTGACAAAGAAGCAAAGTCAGCAATTAAAAAGTAATTTTGATGTTTACTAACATCATTTAACAATATTGTAATGGAGCCACTCATAACCAACAGCCACAGTTTCTAGAATATCCTTTTCTTTGTGCTTCAGTTTCCTGACACCGCTGACTACTCCGAAGTCAACCACTTAATTCTTTACTCTTCCCCGGACTAATCTCCAAGCATCTTATCTGTCCTGTTCTGGCATCTTTCTACCCATTCTCCTGGTTTTATATCACCAAAGCTCTTGTCGTAAGGTGTGGGCAGAGAGGAAAGACAGCATTGTCTTCAACAGGTAAAAAAGAAGAGAGAAGTCCTGAGAATATTTATTAATGAATTTTGTTTTCATCACCAAAGCAAAAAAAAAAATTTTAACTAATTCCTCATTATCACAAATAAATGAAACGATAATTCGGGTGTTCTTTTGAATGTTTTCATATGAACATTCTTATAAGTTGTTATTTTGAGAAAAAAGTTTAAGATAAATTAACTCATACATAGTGACTCTGAAATGGAAATAACTAGAAATTTTTAACGGGTAGTTTTTAAATATAGAAATGCACAAAGAATAAATAGTAAAACCAGTGCCTCACCACCCAAAATTAGTAGATACTAACAGGTTTTCATGTTCGCTTTACGCATTTTTTTATTTTAAGGAACAAGATGTTAAATGTTAAATTAAACAACGTTAAAAATTAAATTAAATACATAGGGACCAGGGGTCACAGGATTTGGAGGTTATCTAGCAAGGGCAGATTGGCAGGGAAGGGCAGACGTGTTCTGAGAGTGGCTCCGTGAAGTTGATAAAAGAGAAGTACAAAAAATTACAGCTGGAAATTTATAGCAAAAATTATAGTTAATGCTGGACTGTTAAAAAATCCTTCCTTATAGAAACAACTATCCTTGTATATTTGCCCACTTATTAACCATTTCCAGTATGTCTCATTCCTTTCGTTAGATTCAAATTCCCAATAGTATTATCTCCCTCCAGCTTAAAGAACATTTTCTAGCACTGTTTGTGATAGGGGTCGGCTGACAACAAACCATCTTTTTTTTTTCTTTTTAAGATTTTATTTATTTATTTGACACAGAGAGAGAGATCACAAGTAGGCAGAGAGGCAGGCAGAGAGAGAGGGGGAGGGAAGCAGGCTCCCTGCCGAGCAGAGCGCCTGATGTGGGGCTTGATCCCGGGACCCTGAGATCATGACCTGAGCTGAAGGCAGAGGCTTAACCTACTGAGCCATCCGGGCACGCCAACAAACCATCTCTTAATTTATCTGAAAGTATCTTTATTTGCTTTCAGTTTTGAAAAATAGTTCTACTGGGTATAGACATCTAAGTGCACAGTTTTTCTTCCCACAGGTCAGAGATGTTATTTCATTGTCTTCAGGGCTCCATTTATTGGATGAGGCACACCTTTTTTCCCCCTTAGAACTTGGTGGATATTGCTCTTTTGCCTTTTTTTAAAAAAAAGTTATTTATTTATTTATTTTAAAGAGAGAGTGGGGAGGGACGGAGCCATTTATTGGGTGAGAAGTCGAGTGTTTGTATTATTGTTCCCCTGGATGTAATTGGTCCTCTCTGTCTGGCTGCTTTCAAGATTTTCTATTTAACCTAAATTTTTATCTATGGTGTGGCTAAGTGTAGGTTGATTTTGTTTGTTTTTGGTGTTGATTCTTTTTGCAGGCTTGTTAAGCTTCTTATATACAACATTCGATGCTGATAATTAAATTTGGAAAAATTTTGCTACTATTTCTTTCAAGTATTTTGTATTTCTTATTCTCTTTCCTTCTTCTGACACTCCAATTACACATACTTCAGGTTGTTGGATGTTGTCGCTGTATTTGGTAATATTGATATCAAGGTTCTATTTATCTCTTTTTATTTTTTTGAATTAAGGAAATTTTTTTGAGAGAGAGAGAGAGAGAGGGAGAAAGAGAACGAACAAGCGGAGAAGAGGGTCAGAGAGAGAGAGGGGGAAGCAGACTCTCTGCTGGGCAAGGAGCCCAATGCGGGGCTCAATCCCAGGACCCTGAGATTATGACCTGAGCCGAAGGCAGAGGATTTAACCCACTGAGCCACCCAGGTGCCCCTTATCTCTCTTTTTAAATACTGTCTCTGATTCATTTTTGGGTAATTTCTACTTGTTTGTCTTTAAGTCAGTAATCTTTATTCTTCCTCCCCCATCCAATTTTCTGTTAATCTCATTCTATGAATTTTTTAAAATTTCGTATATTGTATCTTTCAGTTCTAAGGTTTCTACTTGGTACATTTAAAAAAATATTTTATTCATTTATTTGGCAGAGAGAGAGCATACAAGCAGGGGAACGGCAGGCAGAGGGAGAAGCAGACATCCCGCTGAGCAGGGAGCCCCAGGAGGGACTAAATCCCAGGACTCTGGGATCATGACCTGAGCCGAAGTCAGACACTTAACTGACTGAGCCACGCAGGCGCCTCTCTATTTGGTACTTTTTGAGTTTCCATATCTTTTCCGAGATTCTTCATCTCCTCACTTATTATATCCATTTTTTTTTTCTTGTAAAATCCTTTAGCCTTTATCACTTATTTAAGGTCTTTTCATCCTGAATCCTAAATGTGGATCTTTTTATTGACTTTTTCCTTCTCTTGACTTGTCTTCATATTTTCTTACTCCTTCACATGTATACTATTTTTTATTGCACAGGCACACTTTATTTTATTGAGCTTTGCTTTATTATACTTTGCAGATCATGCATTTTTTACAAAATGAGGGATTCTGGTAATCCCGCACAAAGCAAGTCTATTGGTGTCATTTTTCCAACAGCATTTTCTCACTTCATGTCTCTGCATCACATTTTGGTTATTGCACCATATTTTAAACTTTTTCATTATTATCATATTTGTTATAGTGATCTGTGATCAGCGATTTTGACGTGCTGAAAGCTCAGATGATTAACATTTTTAACAATAAAGTATTCTTTTTTTAAAAAAAGATTTTATTCATTTATTTGACAGACAGAGATCACAAGCAGGCAGAGAGGCAGGCGGGGGCGGGGGAAGCAGGTTCCCCACTGAGCAGAGAGCCCCATGCGGGGCTCGATCCCAGGACCCTGAGACCATGACCTGAGCTGAAGGCAGAGGCTTAACCCACGGAGCCACCCAGGCGCCCCAACAATAAAACACTCTTCAACTAAATTACTCACTTTTTTTTAGACATAATGCCTTTGCACACTTAATAGACTTCAGTTTAATGTAACATAACTTTATATGCACTGGAAAATAAAAAAAATGATTTGACTCAGTTTATCATGCTATTTGCGTTCTCATGATATTAACCTTAAACGGTCTAGGACAAAGCCTGCGGTGTCTGTGAGGTATGCCTGTATATCGACACATTATACAGAACCTGGATTCTGTGATCTTTTCCTGAAGAGTGTTGACCTGTTGTCCTGGGATGTCTAGCAGATCCGCGGGCAGATCACCTGGATTTCGTGGCGGCTTGGCTCTAGGCTTTGTTACGGTGGATTCGTTTTAATTTTGCTCTTAGTCCTGGGTTATGCTTCTTAACCCCAGGGCATGGCCCTTTTAGAATTCTTTTAAGAGTCTAAAGTGTTCGCCACACTCCTCTAATTTGGGGAGAGTTGAGCCCCGACGTCAATCTTTGTACCCGAAATTCCTGTTCAGCATTTCCCACCTTCGAGCTCTTCCTTTCTTCTGGTCTCAGTGCAGTTTTCCCTGTTGCATCTGCATTTTCAAATCCAGCAAGAACTCGGGGAGTATTTATGTAGCGATTTTACAGCTCCCTCCTTTCCCGTATCTCCCTCACCTCTCAATTGGAAGCTGCTCTGGCAGCTCCCAGCTTTCAAATTTGACTCTTCGGCATGAAGACTGTTGCTTTTTACTTGAATTCCAGTTCTCATTCTTCGGGCAGACCAGCGAGTGCCTTCAGGAGAAAAGCTAGTCAGATGTGAATCTCACAAAGTTTACTTCCATTCTCCCAAGCCTTTATCCCCCTAATTTCTGCATGCTTTCGGTTACTTTCTAAGGATATTATGCAATTGTTTTAATATTTTCTTCATAATTTATAATTGTTATGAACAAGTGGGTCTTGTCTGATAGAAGTCACCCTGCCATTATTTAGAGCTGGAAGAAAAAAGAATTAAATAAAGTAGCGACGTCCACTATCTTTACTTCTATTCCACATACTAGCAGTCCTAACAAATGCAACAAAACAAGAAAAGATGAGGTACTTGAAATGGAAAACAAGAAACAAAACTTGAATTATTTGCAGATGATATGGAAATTGAAAGTAATCTACAGAAAAAAACTTGAATTATAATAAGACTTAAGGACGGATGCCAGGAATCTGTTGTGTTCTACATATTAGCTTCCAGTCTTTTATTTTTTTATTTTATTTTTTTCATTTTTTTATTATGTTCAGTTTTTGATGTACTGTTCAATGATTGGAGAACAATAAATATTTGCCTTGGATTCAGAAAAACTTTGCCATCCTAATTCTTATTCACATTTATCTGGTATCTTGAAAAAATTTGAGTTTTGTTCTCTCTTATTTATTATCTCTTCCAGAAGAACTTTGGCTAAAAACGAAGAGATTTCTCTGAGACCAGGTATAGAGAAGACAAGGGACCCCTTGCTCATGGGGTGCGGCACGTGCTTGCTGGAACAGACCAAGGAAGCTAAAGCACAAGGAGCTTCTCTGGAGGCAAAGACTGTCTTGTTCACTGCAGTATTCCCGGCTGCTAACACGATGGCTCTAGTGCGGAATAGGTCTCAGTCAATGTTCACCAGAGGAACATGGTTGTTATTTTTAAATATTTGCAGGTCAGGCATGGAGGAGGAAGTGACAGTCTGCGAAGGAGCTCTCAGAGGGTCAACACCATCTGAGGTTCTTGAACTCCTGCACACAAGGAGTCAGGCAGAGGCTGGATGGACACCTGGCAGAGGTTGAAAAATGTGACTCAAACAACAGCTGGGAATTTGGGTTTTGACCTTCAGGTTGGTAAAAGGAAGAAAAACTGGAGTGACAGGGTAGCCAGCCTCCAAGATGGGCCTCAATGATTCCTGCCTCCTGGCATTCAGGTCCTCGCGTAGGGCCCTCCCACACTGAACTGGGACTGGCTGTGCGACTGACATGTTGACATGCAAGTCATGGCAGGTGACTGCTGGGGCCAGGTCATAGGAGGCATTGCAGTTTACAGCTGGGTGTCCTGCATTATTCACTGTGGGAGAAGCCAGCCCCATGTGCTAAGGACTCTCAGATGATCCTGTGGGAGACCACGTGGAGAGGAACAAGCTGGCCAGCCTGAGCTTGTAACCGTGTGAGCGGGCCACCTGGGCGAGCAGACTGTCCAGCCCCAGTCAAACCTTCAGATGATTGCAGGCCCAGCAGACATTTGATTACGACCCCACAAGAGACCCTGATCCAGACACATTCAACCGAGCCACTCCTGAATTCCCGACTCATGGATAGTATGAGAGAGAAAAATGACTATCATTGTTTTCAGCCAGTTGGTTTTAGAGTGGTTTGTGACACATCATCTGTGATATTTTTTTTTTTTTTTAAAGATTTTATTTATTTATTTGACAGAGAGAAATCACAAGTAGGCAGAGAGGCAGGCAGAGAGAGTGAGAGAGAAGCAGGCTCCTTGCCGAGCAGAGAGCCCGACGCGGGACTCGATCCCAGGACCCCGAGATCATGACCTGAGCCGAAGGCAGCGGCTTAAACCGCTGAGCCACCCAGGCGCCCCCATCTGTGATATTTGACTGTGGAATTTCATTCCAGTTCTCTTAAGTGATAACAATCTATGTCGTTTTTATTTATTTTTTATTTTTTCCATTTCTTTACTTATTTTATTTTAATTGAGGTATAATTAACATACAGTGTCATATTTGTTATAGGCACAGTATAATGATTCAGCAATTGTGTCCATCACTCAGTGCTCAGCCCGGTAAGTGTGTTCTTCATCTCCTTTGTCTCTTTCCCTCACCCTCCGTCTACCTTCCCTCTGGCCACCGCCAGTTTGGTTTCTGTATTTAAGACAGCCACCGCGGTAAATGGTATGGAGTTTTCTCAAACAAACAAACAAAATTACCATATGATCTAGTAATTCCACTACTTGGTATTTATCCAAAGAAAACTAAAACACTAATTCAAAAAGATATATGTACCTCTATGTTTATTGCAGCATTATTTACAATAACCAGGTTACAGAAGAAACCCAAGTATCCTTCCACAGGTGAATGGCTAACGAAGATGTGGTGTATACACAATGGAATATGACTCAGCCATAAAAAAGAATGAGATCTTGCCATTTGCAACGACATGGATGAACCCAGAGGGTATAATGTTAAGTAAAACAAGACACTAGAGAAAGACAAATATCACGTGATTTCACTCATGTGTGGAATTTAAAAAACAAAACAAAAAAAAAAGAAAAACAAGAAACAAACAGAGAAACAGACTCTGAAGTACAGAGGACAGTCTATGCTATTTTTACATTTTATCCCTCGTCTTTACGCACCAGAGACAAGGGCTCTCAGCACCGTCTAGGTCCAGCACATCTGAGGTTGGGAAGGTTGTGCTGAGCAGGGGTGCCAGCATGCGAGCGAAAGACCTTCTCCTCTGACAAGGAGCTCCTGAAAGACGAGAATCCTTGCCCTGTGTTTGTATTCCCACCAGCATAGTGCCTGCCGCAGTGTGGGTGACCTTTAAATGTTCTCTGAATAATGAACAAATAAGGGGGAGTTTGTCAGAAACATGTTCTCTGGACCTCTGGTGTCTCTTCCCGTTCCTCTGCTCAAGTCTTGCTGGCATACTCCTCAGCAGAGGGCAGCGTAGTGCATCCCTGAGAGGCATGAAAATTCATCTGTTGAAATAGGTAATTTCCCCAAGTTTTATGGTTCTGTTATTTGAGGACTAATTGCTTCTTGCAATAAACACTATATTTATATATGACCAGAAAACTACAAGGGCAAAACACTGCTGAAGCTGGTGAATCCAGTGGTTGCGCATAGAGATATACAAATTAATTGACCTCATCTTGGTAATGATACAATGCTACCTACATTAGCTCACTAAAAGCTTGGATACATAGAATTTATTTTCATTCTCATTTCAGTAATAACCAAAGTGTTTGAGGGTAGCCCACAAAGCACCGTAAGATCTGGAAAAGATAATGCAAGAACTATAAAAGGAGAATTAATCTACAGCATGGATGAACCTTGAAACATGATTACTAAGTAACTGAGACCAGTCACAAGGGACTGCAGGATATAGGATTCCATTTCTATGAAGTGTCCAAAGTAGGCAAATCTATAGAGATAGGAAATAGATTAGTGGTTGCCTGGGGCTGGGGGAGATGGCAGCAATGAGGGATTACCTCTAAGAGAGGGGGGGTCTGATTGGGGGTGTGATCAAAATACTTGAAAATTAAGTTGAGGTGATGCTTGCAAAACTCTGTGAACGTACTAAAAACCATTGAGCTGCTTTAAATGGGTGAATTGTAGGGCATATGGATTATATCTCAAAGCGTAAAAGAGAATGAATAATGTTCAACCAGAAGTTCACATTCATCCTCTTACCCTCCAGGTTTCATCTCCATCTG
The DNA here is from genome assembly GCA_020311275.1 of Eira barbara. NCBI lineage: Eukaryota > Metazoa > Chordata > Mammalia > Carnivora > Mustelidae > Eira > Eira barbara. The sequence goes on along the minus strand of JAHRIG010000575.1, from coordinate 7,876,033 downwards.
TGATGGAGGTAATGACCTCCCAAGGACGGAACATGCCATCACCCGTACATTCTGGATGGCACGTGCTGGGGGGATCCATGTAGAAACACGACTCTTCGATGCTTGGCGGCTGGTCTGTTTTCTGACCACGGCCGTGGTGCTGTGAGGGGTGCGTCTGTTCACAGACAACGACCAGTCGGAACGAGAGGCAGTGCTCTCATTCTGATCACCAGTCCCACCGCTGGAGCCACGGGGGTTGACCTGGAGGCTGGCCTGGTGCCCTTGCCCGGCTGGCTTTAACTAGGGGTCTAACGGAGTCCGTGGCCACAAGAAACAGCAACCGCGGGACAGCAAAGGCGGCGAGGCTTTGCTTCTAATTCTCACTCGACTTCTATCATAGAGGGGCCTTCTCCCAGTTTGCGTGGCAGCTCTTGTAGTAAGCACTTCCAAGAAGGCGGCACTCTCTGGAACCAGCGATCTCAGCGATTGGGGGGAAAGCCTAATCCGTCTTTAGAAGAAGCATCACCCGCTGAGAATTAGAGGTTTGGCCTCTAGTTCCGGCCACGTGGTTGACTGACCAAGATCATCCCCTGAGTCCTTTCTGACCTTGGGTACGTCAGTACATCAGACTTCGTATCGGAATCGAGGCTTAGAATGGTCAGGTCGTTCTCGGTTTTAAATTCCGGGACTTGCTGCTTTACGGGAACAGTCCGAGTGTTGGAGACTAACGGCAGAGGGGCGACACCTCTGCTGTCTCTTTCCCGTCTGCTGTCTCTGCGGTTTGCAACAGTCGTCACTGGAAGCCCAGCGGTTCCTGTGATCGCGGTGATCACAGTGGTTACAGCGGCTGTTACCCGGGTTGGGTACCCGACCGTTTGCACCCGCCAAGAGGGGTGAGGCTGGGAGCGTGACGGGGCCCTGGAGGAGCTGCCTTTGACGGCTTGAGCCTCTCGCTTGGCCTCTAGGGCTTGCCCCATACCTTAGTCAAGGGGACAATTCTCCCCACTATATGATATCTTCAGGAAAGAAATGCAACTCATAGCATCTTAAGTGACATATTGCCTGAAAGGACATCGTGATGTGTTCTACTTGCATGAAAATGATGCTTCTTGTTCCTTCAGGGCCTCTGGTCGTTTAGCAGAAAGAAAACAATGCAGCCATCAGTGGTGGCCGTCCTTTCTTCTCCTCCAGTTCCCGTGATCCCAGTCCCTCCCCACTGCCGCCGGCTCTGCAGACAGCAGAGGCTCCCCTAGCAGAAGGAGGCATGGTTTGCCCTCAGCAGACCTGAAGACCCTTGTGAGCAGCCTCGCTGAATGAGCCTGGGCAGAAGGAGCTGCTGTCCGGCTGCCAGGCTGTGATTCAGCATGTGCAATATATATGCATTGTACAAAATGTGGATGATACAAAAAATAGAGAGAAAAAGTTACCCATAATCTCACCGCTTAGAAAGCCACATTAGTCAATAGTTTCCAATTTTTGAGCATTATTTTAAGCACTGAGCATTCTGCTGTGTAATAGCATACATTACGTAATGTAATTTTCACAAACAGTCTTTGAGATGTGTGCGATTATGTCCTAGGGCAGAGAAAGAAGCAGTTTCAGAGAAGTGAGGCAACATGCCCAAGGCAGCACAGCCAGGAAGCGGCAGAGCTGAGATCAATTAAAATCCCAGTCGACTGACTCCAGGGGCCTTGTACTCTGTAACCTTCCCTCCTGACATTGTGCACTATTTTCTCTCAGGTTCTTTGTTTCTGTTTTTGTCTTCACGACTTTTGTTTTGTTCTATCTTTGCACAATCGCAGTCCTACTGTGTTTTCTGGAGGCCCCCTGCCCGCCAGACTCCCAACCCTCGGGCCCTCTCGGGTATTGGATCTATGCAGAACTTCACCCTGTAGACACGGTCCCTTTCTGGAGGACCCCAGCGCACTTTACGGTCTTTTTCTGTTTGGCAGGGAGAAGTCAGGCTCTCTTTTTCAATCTTTCTTCAGTTCCTAATCTCTTGAAGATTTACTTGCAATCCTTTGCCCAGGAAAGCAAAGACTCAGAGGAGAGTTATGTGTATGGGGGATGATCTCCACTGGGCTGTGCAGAGAGCTGTGGCTAGGAGCCAGGAGGCCTGGCTGCATGTGAGTGGCCGGCATGGGCTCCCTCATACCTGCGGTGAGCACCGAGGACAGAGGAGGACACCTCCAGCAGCCCTGCAGTGGGGTGCGAGGAGGGGTCCGTGTGGGGACTCTGCGGGGAATGCAGCCGGACCGCACAGTGACGGAGCCCGTCGGGGGGCGGCCGGTGGGGGCTGCAGCACGGATCTTTCCCTGGACAGGGCACCTCCCCTTACACCTTTCCTCCCGTCCTCATGGACTCCTAGAACATAATACTCTTCTCACCCCATCCCCTCCCCGCTGTCTTTTTGTTCCGTCCAGTTTTCAGGACCATCAAATACGGGCTCTTTCAAGAGGTTCTCTTGAGGCAAACAGCCAAGAAGCAACATTTCGTTCTGCAGCGGGGCCGGGAGCCCGCTTGATGGGATTCAGCCACGTTACGAGAGAGACTCTTCCTCGAGATTCACCGTCCCCGGTCTGATTCCTCACCCTTCACGGGACATCGGGCTTAAGCTGTGAGAAAAGTCTTATAAGGAAAATGTGAGCAAAAATAAAGAGCTCCAAACTCTGCTTTCCTACATCTGCTATGAATCTTTACAGATTGCGTCAGAAATCAGAGCCCCGGGGAGGGCTGGGACCCCAGGCCCTCAGCAAGGATGTCTTGCGTTGAAGTGAGAGAAGCTGTGATGATTTTGTTGGCAAAGGGAGAATGATTTTTCTTTTTTTCCTGCATGTTTCCAAAAAAGGGACGCCCTCTGGTCTGCGTCCTGTAAGAGGACTATGGAGGTGACAACCTCCACACCCATTCCCACCCCGTACTGGCTCCTTACTTGGGCCGGTCGTGGCTGAGGTACTCCCAGAACCCAAGAGTCCTTGACCCGCATCTTCAGGAGCTGAGTCACTGCGCTTCAGAAGCAAAGAAAGTGTCCGCCACACCTGTGGGGACCATCTGCCTCAGCTTCCGGTCCCCAGGAGTAAGCCCTCCTGGGTCAGAACGGCGGCGAGTTTTGAGCAGTGACTGGGCATGTGACGCAGGCCTGTGGGGCTCCATGACACGGACAGTGTAAGCGGAGACCCACCAAGGACTCTGGTCCAAGGCACATGTACAGCAGCAGAATTTAGCAAAAGCTCTGTTCCTGGAGATCCTTAGGTACTACCTGACCATCAATAAGAATAATTCTTTGTCATCCACTGGGCTACCCTTGTGTGCATTCTCGTAGCTGCTGGAATCCTGGAGGAAAGAGGAAGGGATCCTTAAGCCCTTTAACCTCTAGCAACTTCCAAGGTACTTGTCCTTGAACTCAGGCTCCAACTGCCCTAAACGCTGGATCTCTACTTTTTAATCCCCCAACAGGGGAGTTTTCTTTCCTGGTCTCAAAGCCCAGAAGGAACTTCTCTCTCTTTGTCATACGTGTCAAACCTTTATAACTTCCCATTTGGATCCTCACCTGGTCCTTACAAATCTTTCCTTTTTTCAGGCTCTTCTTTTTAGCTCGTCTACCCCCACAGATACCTGTCCATTCCCGACCCACATCGGAGAGCAGACGGAGACACGTCTGCATCTGTGATGATTACACGCAAGTGTGACATACACGTGCTGCACCATGTGTGCCTGTGCACCGCATTCCCAGGAATGTCCCGGGATTCCGAGTCCGTTAATGTTTTTTAGAGACGCAAACTAAATTTTGGTCCAGATGTATTTTATAACTTTGTAGTTAAAGTAGCTATTAAAATAATTAATTTTGGTGTTTCATAAGAAAATCTACTAGCATAGCACATGGTAGATAATCAATGAATATTTGTTACGAATGGATGAATGAAGGAAAGACATGAAGGAAAAATAAATGGTGGTAATAAAAATTTAAAAACATTAAATTGCATTTTTTATTATTTATTTTATTTTATTTTTTAAAAGATTTTATCTATTTATTTGACACAGAGAGATCACAAGGAGGCAGAGAGGCAGGCAGAGAGAGACGGAGAAGCAGGCTCCCTGCTGAGCAGAGAGCCCGATACGGGACTCGATCCCAGGACTCTGGGATCATGACCTGAGCCGAAGGCAGAGGCTTTAAACCACTGAGCCACCCAGGCACCCTAAATTGCATTTTTTAAAAATCACTTTTTAGAGACCTATGTACAATAAACAGCATAAATAAATATTACCATAGTAAAAAAAAGGTATAATACAGATGATTTACAGATTTACATATGTTATTACTACAGCATCTTTGTTGAGAATTCCATTGTTATTGTATCTATATTATATCCATTGCATTGTTATTATTGTTATTATATCTACATTTGGTCCAATACAGGTTAACTTCTAAATTAAGCAAACTGACCATGGATCAATTAGCTTACGCACAGTTTGTACATAGACAGCACAACTTAAATTTTCTTGAGCTCCTTATTTTTATTTTTATTTTTTTAAAGATTTTATTTATTTATTTGACAGACAGAGATCACAAGTAGGCAGAGAGGCAGGCAGAGAGAGAGGAGGAAGCAGGCTCCCCGCTGAGCAGAGAGCCCGATGTGGGACTCGATCCCAGGACCCTGAGATCATGACCTGAGCCGAAGGCAGCGGCTTAACCCACTGAGCCACCCAGGCGTCCCGAGCTCCTTATTTTTAAATAAGATTTATGTATGGATTTGAAAAAAGTGTTTTAATTAAAATAGTGAAAAATTTTAAAATAAATTCTATGATGATTCATGGTCACAACTATGAATGGTACATCAGAAATGGTGACCCGGGTGAGAGAGGCTGTGGGTTATATGCCTGTCTTGCAGGCTGCCCTTTTCTCTCTTGCTTAAAAAACTATAGGACTTTCACTTCTGGTCAAGGTAGAGTGACGGGTGCCAGATTTACTACCCAGCCTTAAATAAACTAAAAACAAACTATGTAAAAACACTTCAAGACATTGGACATCAGACTAAAAAATGACAGTTCTCCCAAAGAGATGAAAAAAAAAATGAGGAGAGCCTTATAATTTACTCCCAGTTTACTCCTTTGAGAGAATACCCAGATAGTGTTGCAGGGAGGGTAAACCCAGGCAGGGCCTGACAGACTTCCTCAGTTGAAGAGATTCTGACAGTCTGGGGCGATGAAGGAGGCTAGAATTCAAAGGCCTGAGAAGCAGGAAGGAGAAGCCATACAGAGGAGGCCTGTGATCTGCAGAGGGCAACCCCTCAGTTTTGAGCTGAATACTGATGAGTGCTTGCGTGTGAGAAAACTACTCAAGACTAGTAAGAGAACCATTTGGAAGAATGAGAGGTAACAATGTTTGACACTCACACAGGCTGGGAATAGAGCTTACTCCTACCAGCCAGAATAGAAAAACTCATGATTCATGGGATTTTGGGTGGGGTACCCAAAGGGTTTTTTCTCAATAGGATAGCTAAAGACCCAAATATATAAAACTGTTACCAAACAGGTATTTCATAGAAAAAAAACCTTGCGAACATGTATAATAATTAAAAAATAGCCATCACCCAACAAGGTAAAATTCAATAGATATTTATTGGATACCCCTGTCTGGTATCCGATAAAAAATGACCAGGCATGCATACCAGGCATATGGCCCATAATGAGAGAAAAATCAATAATCAAAACCAACACAGAGTTTACAGAGATGTTGGAAGTAGCAGACATGATTGATAATGAGGCACATTGTGAATGGTATTCCATATGTTCCCAAAGTTAAGTGGAGACATGGGAGATATTTATTAAAAAAAAAATCCTAAATCAAACTTCTAGAAATAAAATCCACAATATCTTGGGTGAAGTATTTACTGGATGAAATTAATGGCAAATTAGACATTTTAGAATAAAAGTGATTTTTTAGTGACTCGAAGTTATAGCACTAGAAATTGTCCAAAATAAACCACAGAGAGAAAAGAAAGAGCAGAGCCTTGGTGAGCTGCTGGGTAACTCCAAGAAACTTACAAATGTGTTACCAATAAATGTGTAACTTGAGTCCACGACAAAGAAGTTCAGACTTCTTCACAAAGCAGAAAAATATTTGAAAAAATAATGACTGAAAATCTCTCAATTTGATAAAAACTATAAACTCATAGATGCAAGAAGCACAAGAAACTTAGCCACACACACACACACACACACACACTAAGGCATGTCATATGCAAATTACTCAAAACCAGTGATAAAGAGAAAATCATCAAAGCAGTCAGAGTGAAAAGACATGTTATATATAAAAGAACAAGATAAAGATGACAATGGATTTCTTGTTAGGAACAAAGGATGTGAGAGGATAGTGGAATAACATTTCTAAAATACTAAAAGAGTAAAAAGACAAACAAAAAATACATTTCACCTAGAAGCAAAATATCTTCAAAAATGAAAGCAATAGAAAGAGTTCTTTAAATATAAAAAAAAAAAAAAATTGAAGCAATTAATGCCCAGCAGATTTCCCATATATGAAATGTTTAAGTAATTCTTTTAGGCAGATGGGAAATGATACTGGATGGAAATATAAACCTACATAAAGAAATGAAGAAAACTGGAAATGACATTATTGAAGTACATATGCAATGTTTTTCTTTGTTATTTAAACTTGTTTAAAATATGTTGACTTTAAACAAAAATAATAATGGAACGTTTGATTTATAACATGGGAAAGCAAAGTGTATGACAACAGTAGCACAAAGTTTGGGAGAGAAGTAGTGGAAGAATATGTCTTATAATATTCTTACATTGTGTGTGAATTAGCAGGTATCACTTAAACGTAGGCTGTCATAAGTTAAAAATGTATTCTGTAAACCTCAAAGCAACTATTAAAATAACAAAACAAAGCCAACAAAGGGGACAAAATGGAATTATACAAAAAATACTCACTTAACACACAAGAAGATAGGGAAAAAGGGGGAAAGTGACCAAAGAACAAATAGAACAAATAAAAAACAAATGCCAAGAAGATGGACTTAAATCTAACCATAAGGGGAATCATACTAAACATAAATGGTCTAAACATCCCTATAAAAAGGCAGAGAAACTGGATTGGCAATAGTGATAAAAGACAAAGTAGATTTCGGAGCAAAGAATATTCCCAGTGATTTAAAAAATATTGATTTCATAATAACGAAATATTATGTAGGTTGATTCATCAAGAGGACATAATGATTTTAAGTATTTATGCTCCAATAACAAAGCTTCAAAATATCTGGAGCAAAAACTGATAGAACTGCAAATAGACAAATCTAAATTATAATGGGAGGTTCCAGTACACCTAAATTAATATTTGAAAAAAATTAGACAGAAAGTCAGTAAAGATATAGAAGATTTAAACAACACTGTCCACCAGGTTGATCTCTATGGCTTTTAAGGAACATATGGAGTCTCAATAAATTTCAATTTCTCAATAGAAATTTGTTTTATGACTGCAATGGAATTAAATTAGAAATCAAATTAAATTCTAAATCAATAACAGAAAGAGCTTTTAAAAATCTCCAAATATTTGGAAACCAAACAGCACATTTTAAAATTTTAAAGTTTTTATTTTATTTATTTTTAAGATTTACTTATTTATTTATTTGAGGGGGAGGGGGTTAAGGAAGAGGGAGAAGAGGAAGTAGACTCCCCACTGAGCGTGAACCCCCACATGGGGTTCAATCCCATAACCCCAAGGTCACAACCCAAGTGGAAATCAAGAGTTGGACACTTGATCGGAATGGTATTAAAAGTATAGATTGCTCTAGGCAGTATAGACATTTTAACAATGTTTATTCTTCCGATCCAAGAGCATGGAATGGTCTTCCATCTTTTTGTGTCTTCTTCAATTTCTTTCATGAGTGTTCTGTAGTTCCTCAAGTACAGATCCTTTACTTCTTTGGTTAGGTTTATTCCCAGGTATCTTATGGTTCTTGGTGCTGTAGTAAATGGAATCAATTCTCTAATTTTCCTTTCTGTAAAATAGAGCTTCCCTATGACCCTGCAATTGCACTACTGGGTATTTACCCCAAAGATACAGATGTAGTGAAAAGAAGGGCCATCTGTACCCCAATGTTTATAGCAGCCATGGCCACGGTCGCCAAACTGTGGAAAGAACCAAGATGCCCTTCAACGGACGAATGGATAAAGAAGATGTGGTCCATATACTCTATGGAGTATTATGCCTCCATCAGAAAGGACGAATATCCAACTTTTGTGGCAACATGGACGGGACTGGAAGAGATTATGCTGAGTGAAATAAGTCAAGCAGAGAGAGTCAATTATATGATTTCACTTATTTGTGGAGCATAACAAATAACATGGAGGACATGGGGAGATGGAGAGGAGAAGGGAGTTGAGGGAAATTGGAAGGGGAGTTGAACCATGAGAGACTATGGACTCTGAAAAACAGCCTGAGGGTTTTGAAGGGGCGGAGGGTGGGAGGTTGGAGGAGCCAGGTGGTGGGTATTAGGGAGGGCACGGATTGCATGGAGCACTGGGTGTGGTGAAAAAACAACGAATACTGTTATGCTGAAAAGAAATAAAAAATTAAAAAAAAAAGAAATAATAAAAAAAAAGAGTTGGACACTCAATTGACTGAGACACCCAGACTCCCCTAAGTTTTTATTTTAATTCCAGTTAGTTGACATACAGTGTAGTATTAGTTTCAGGCATACAATATAGTGATTCAGCACTTCCATACAACACCTGGTGCTCATCACAAATAGACTCCTTAATCCCCATCACCTATTTTAACAGACTGAGACACCCATGCGTCCCCCTCCATCACCTATTTAACCCATCCTCCCACCCCCTTTTCCTTCTAGTAACCGTCCAATTGTTCTCTATAGTTAAGAGCCTGTTTCTTGCTTTGTCTCTCTCTGTCTCTGTCTCTCTCTTATTTTTTTGCCCTTTGTTTATTTGTTTTATTTCTTAAATTCCACGTATGAGTGAAATCATATGGTATTTACCTTTCTCGGACTGACTTATTTTGCTTAGAATCAAATAACACACTTTTTAAAAAAAAGATTTTATTTATTTATTTGACAGACAGAGATCACAGGTAGGCAGAGAGGCAGCCAGAGAGAGAGGAAGGGAAGCAGGCTCCCTGCTGAGCAGAGAGCCCAATGCGGGGCTCGATCCCAAGACACCTGGGACCATGACCTGAGCCGAAGGCAGAGGCTTTAACCCACTGAGCCACCCGGGCACACACTTTTAAATGAACACACTTTTAAATGAACCATGGGTCAAAGAAGAAATAAAAAATGAAATTTGAGAGCATTTTGAGTGGAATGACAATAAAAATACAACATATCAAAATTTGTGGGACTCCATTCAAGCAGTACTTACAGGAACATGTATAACACTTATATTAGAGAAGAAGAAAGGTCTTAAACCAATAACCCCAGCTTCTACCTTTAGTGCTCTAGAAAATAAAGAACAAAATTAACCCAAAGCAAGGTAAAAGAAAAGAAAATGAAGGATCGGAATAAAAAAAAGATCGGTAAAATAAAAAATAGAAAACAATAGAAAAACATAGAAAATAAAAAATAGAAAACATCGATATTCAGAGAATATCGATATTCTCTGAATATTGATGAAATAAAAGTTTAGCACTTAAAAAGATCAATAAAATTGACAGAGATTCTATGTACAGTAAAATGGATGTTAGGAAATACTATTAATAGCTTTTTTATCAACAAATTTGACAATATAAGTGAAACATAAACTCTTTGAAACGACAACAATAATCTGCAGGCCAATACGCCTCATGAATATAGATGCAAAAATTCTAAGCAAATTTTTGGTAAATCAAATCTAACAATATATAAAAGAGAAAAAAATGGAGATTATCCCAAGAATGACGGATTGGTTTTTACTATTGAAAATCAACCAACGTAGTTAAATCTTAACAGGCACAGTAAAATGTTTCACAAAATCCAACATTCATCCCTGAAAGATAACTTCAGAAAACTGGGACTGGAAGGTGGCATCTTCCATCTGATAAATGGTATTCTATGTTTTCCCCTAAATTTAGGAACAAGATTAGAATGTCCACTCTCACCATTCTATTCAACATTGGACTGGAGATTGGGGGCATAATAGGGTAATAAAATGAAACAAAAGGCATCCATATTGGGAAAAAAGGTTGGAAAACTAAAACTAATACCACACTGATTATAAAGCAAGTAATTAAGACAGCGTGTTATTATCATGAAAGTAGACAAAAAATCAATGGGATAGAAGTAGAAGGTCCAGAAATACACCTGTACTTATATGGATGGTTAATTTTCAATAAATGTACAAAGTCAATTCAGTGAAGAAAGCCTAGTCTAGTCGATTCGATAAATAGTGCTGTAACAATGAATATCGACATGCAAAAATGGGACTTAAATTCATACTGCATATTATATAGAAAATTAACTAAAAATGAATCAAAGATCTAAATATAGAATGCCAAATTATAACACTTCTAGAACAAAATATACAAGAAAATTCTGTAACCTGTGTTAAGCAAAATTTCTCTTTTTATAGCTTATTAAGGTATAATTTATATTCAAAAACATATTTAACGTATACAGTTTGATGAGTTTGAACGTATGTATACGCCCATGGCATCATTACTACTGTTAAAGTAATAAACATATTCATCACCTCCAAAAATTTCCTTGTGTTCTGTTGCTTGTTTTTGGGGTGTGTGGGATAAGAACACTTAACATGAGATCTACGCTCTTAAAAAGTTTTAAGTCACAACTTTGTCTTACTTATAGGTACCATGTTGTAAAGAAGATCTCTAGGACTTACTCATCTTGTATAACTGTGACCTTATACCCATTGAACAGGAAGTCCCCATTTCTCTGCCCCCCCCACTCCCCAGCAGCACCAATGTATGTTTGACCATTTCAGATACCTCGTATACCTCATACCTCATACCTCGTATATTTCAGATACCTCGTGGAATCAAATGTTCATTGATAGGAAGATGGATGAAGAAAATGTGATATACACATACGATGGAATACTCTTCATCCTTAAAAAGGAAGGAAATCTTACCATTTGCAACAACGTGGATGGACCTGGAAGACATTATGCTAACTAAAACAAGACATTATGCTAACTAAAACAAGACATTATGCTAAACGAAAATGATTTCTCATAGAGGCAAAAATGTATTAAACAAAATCATGATCCATACAAGTACAAATGATAGAGTTCATCAATATTTTATTTTATTTTAAGTTCATCAAAATTTTAAGAATTCATTTGTAAGACCCTGTTCAGAGAATGAAAAGACAAGGCACAGAAATGTATTTGTGGGATAAAATATTTGCGAAGTATGTGTGTTATATAAATTTTGTATCCAAAATATATAAAGAACTTTCAAAGCTCAATAAAAAGGAAACAAACAACCAATTAAAATGGGTAAAATATGTGACCATGTACTTCACCAAGAACTTGTAGGGATGGCAAGTAACCTCATGAGGAAGACATCATACGTTGGTCTTTAGGGACAAGCAAACTAAAACTATAATATACACCCTGTAATTTATTATTTTAATCAGGTTATTTGCAAATGTTGATTTTATGTTTGCCACCCAAATACTTTTGATACACTCACAATTCATCCCTGCATACCAGGGTGTCAGGACACTACACTGGTCAGGGGCAGTCAGTGGTGGGGCAGTATTTAAAAAAACAGGCAGACAGACACCCTTACTAGGCTTTGGGGTGTCAGGGACTTCCTCTGTGCTTCATACTCTCAACGAAATAAATCTGCTCAGAATGGCGGGGCTGCTTATGGCATGTACTGATTACAGCTGTCCCAGGCTCATGCTCTCATTCATTCAACCATTCATTCATTCATTCATCCATCACTTGCCTATTGTCTTCCAGGCAATGTATTAGATCCTGAGGATATAAAGATGAATGCTACATGATTCCTGCCTTAACAGAGCTTAGAAATTAATGGGTGAGGTAAGGATGTACGAAAATGCTACGCGAATTCAACAGTAATAGGCAGATTGCATAGAGGAGGATTTGGAGAAGAAGGACCCGTTGTCCTGGGAGGAGCCAGCGGACACAGAGATGATCCTTGGCAAGGTGATAGAAAAGAGAGGCAGGTGACGATCTCTAGGAACATCGGTTAGGTCTTTTCTAACTCTCCTGTGAACTGGTTGCTACACTTGTCTCTTCCTTAACCCCCATCCCCGACTCGTTCTTTGCTTCTTTTGATACAATTCTGCCCTCTGGTCTCAGCTCGATGGATCCTTTCTCTCACATGTTCTCAGGACTCACCTTTCTTTGCAGCACTTATTCCAACTGTAATTTCATCATTCTGCATACACTTACGCAGTAGGTTGCTTTGTCCCCACAGTGGAACGTAATCTCCAGCAGAAGACTGCCTCTGTGTGATTTGCTAACTTTCACCGCCTCCAGCACCTAATGGTATCTGGCACATGGTAAGTGTTCAGCAGGTTTGGGTGGAATGAATGAATGAATGAATGACTGAATATATAGTTTGAAGAGAAGTGGAAAAGCAAGTCTGAATGTTACAGGTTGCTACCATTTGAAGGCTGAAGGGGTTGGTTGTGCAAGCCTCCAGAGTGCTGGCAGGCTCAGGTGAGATGTGTGGTGGGCATGCCCAGGAGAATTCCACTGTCTCTCACTCGAGAGGTGGCTCACACCAGTACACTTTGTCCGAGGGCTGGGCTTTGCCAGCCGGAGTCACTCCAGAACTCCCAGGAGCTCTCAACCATATCCAGAGTAGCCGCTCTTCTTCCGTCTCCTTCATATTTCTTTGTAGGAGCCAAGCTCGTTCCATTTTCAAATAATCTTGGGCATTCCGCACTGGGGACATGTGCCGCGAAACCCGTTTCCTCAGGGAACTCATGAAGACGTGCTCGAGCAGTGTGGAAAGTAAAACATTCCAGAGCAGAGGAATGTAGTTATGCATCTGAAAGAACCGCGTTCGAGGGTTGTCTCAACCGCTTTCCAGCTGTGTGATATTTATTTGGAAAATGGGACAAAGCTGTCTTTTGTTCAACATTTTTATGAAAAGGTTTAAATTAGATAAGGTCAACCAATCAATAAACGATTTAGAATGAACACAGGCATATGTGAAGAACCCAGTAATTGGTAGTGTTGTCAGAATTAACCACTACAGACACCGTACTGAGAGGATTAGATCCCCCAGGTTTGGGAGAGTCCGGAAAGGGCACTTGGAACAAGTACGTTTCGCAGCAGATCATGACGTAAGCACAGGAGAATTCCAGACGAACAAGTAGGGGAAGAGTGCTTCAGGCTGAGGGAATAATGACGCTCCGGCAAAGTCAGGATAGAAGAGTCCATTGTGCTCCGGGTTCTGTGTGGACGAGAGTACATGGGGGTCATTGTGAGATTTTGAACATCGCAGATCTGTTGGAAGACATCTCCCTGAGAGCCTAGCTTTCCCAGGTTCTAGGGAGGTCTTTACAACCAATACACAGAGTTCAGAAAAACATCTAAATCTTGGAAATAAGGCAAAGAAAGAACAACATCTTCTTTCAATGTCACACAGGGGTATTGTTGAACAGGCCCCAAAGCATTATTTAATTATAGGGGAATGTACCTTTGTTTGACTCACTATTCATCATTGAGTAAAAGCCCAGACATTGTGGAGTTACATGTTAACTCGATGATTTTTTTTCTTTTTTTTTCTACTGGTGTGGATGCAATTGATTTCTGTCTGGCAGAAAAGATAACTCCAAATGCTGTACTGCACTATCAAGACATTAACCAGTTTTGTATCTAACCTAACAACTTTATTCTAACATGCTTTTTTCAAAAACCTATAAATACCCTGTTCCTCAAATGCTTTTCGAATCAGCTTTACCCAAACCTCTGATTCTCTCATTAGTAAGTTGAATAAATCTTTGACGTGGGTTCACGTCATTCTATATTTGCGTGAAAGCCATGTTATTAACATTTGACCCCAACGTTTCAGCCAAAAATCCCCATGAAGGAGTGAGTGATAAAACTGGAAATCCTGGAATCATTTTTTCAATTTCGGCCTTGGGTTACTCAGCTGAAAATGGACTAGGGAGCACCTTAAGTAGTGGGAAAAATTACTTTGAAGATTAGTGGAGAGTACTGCAAGTCAGATGGGCATCTTGGGAGCTCGGCAGCTCTGGTCAATGGACCGGGGAGCTGATTCAGCTAAGCATGGGTGCATGAGTTTGTTTGGGCCAGCATGGACATGGGCCCAGCGGATGGGACAGACGGGAGGGTTCCCTGCCACCAGTAAGATCAAAGTCAGACTAGTAGCAGCGTCTTTCCCCATGTGCTGCCAGATGCAAATCTGTTGAAGGCAGGACTCAAGCCAACAGCTGGACAACAACCAGGGACTTGGGCAGCAGGACCTGCCACTTGTGGGAGGGCTAATGAGGGTTTTCGGGCTGCAGGGACCTACATTCCCGTGAAAAACTGGAAACAGGGCAAAAGGTCCCTCTTTCATGTCTGGCCAGTGGGTTGGGGGCAGGTCAGAGCAGGAAGACTGTGATTTAAGAGCATGTGGAGTCGGGGGGCTCAACCCCAAATACTCCAGATATTGTACCTGAGATGAACAAGATCTGCCCGCATTGTCTCATTCGTCCATTCGTCCGTTCAGCAAGGATGTAGCGTCTAGTAAATGCCGGGCTCAGATGGCAAGTGGGAAGGCTTCTGTGACTATGGTTGATAGGGCTGGGGAAGGCAGCACGGTCATGTCCCATTTTGTCTTTCTATTGGCTCATTTCTCTTGCCTTCGTTGTGGTAGGATTGGGAGAATAGCAGTCTTCTGACTCTACGGGGCTTTGTTAGGACATCCCAAGAGGTGGACAACCGTCATTCTTGTTAACACTCAGCTCTTTGGACAACCCCACTGTGTTGGAGGGATTCCCCACAGGATGCGTCGGTGCCTCCCCAACAGAAAGCTTGGAACAAGCTTCCCCAGACACCCCTGCAGCGGGAGGCAGGCAGGCGACTAAGGCTTTGCTAGGCACATGCTCCCTGGACAAACCATACTTTGGAAGCAAGTGACCCACAAAGGCAGGGGACTGTACGGACTCCACGATGGCAAAGGAGATGCAGAGCCACTCAGCCTTCAAGAAGAGTGCAGGCCCAGCCTACACCCTGTGAGGAGGTGGGCATGTTTCCTCGTGGAGGCCGGGGGATGACCACCTGCTGGTTGCTCGCAGCCCTTCTGCAGCACTCGGCTCAGGCCAGTCACCCTGCAGCCCGGAAGATCTCCAGGCTCTGAATGGGCTCCCTCTCCAAAGCAGAGTCCAATTAGACACATCTGTCTCCACTTAGGGATTTACCTGAACATCCAGAGATGTTTCACACAAAAGAAATTCTGGGGAGCAGTTAGAACACCCTGTAGCTCTGTCTTGCCTGTGTCTTTAACCGAAGTGTAGGATGCTTAATGATATTGGTTCCCTTTCATCAGGGAGAGAACAGTGATTGGTTATCATTGAAATAGACCCTCATTCTGGGAATGAATTCTCCTTCCCTGCTCACTAAGCTTCTGGCAACATTACTTGTGGACTTACAGAAAGCTATAGTCACTATTACGGTATCCCACATAACACTTTTTACAAATTAATTAATTGAGGAGCTCATTTACAGAAAAGAAAGTAAGGACATGTAAATAAAAAACAAAACTAATGTCTCTTCTATGCCTGTCCGGCTTAGGGTGTGGGTGCCTGCGACGGATTAAAAGCAGTCAAGGAACCTATACTCCTTGCACACCCTTCCAGAGCAGGTATGTAAGATCAGATCTCGCAGTAGTCAGGATACGCCATGTTTCCACGGTCATCTCCCAGTTCCATGCTGTGCTATTTTTTGAGCAGAATCTCTGGGCCAAATGCTTTATGTGCATTATGGCACGTATCCAGTTCTTGTAACAGCCCATTTTCCACATGAGAAAACCAAGGGCCAGAGAGGACAAGTTGCCCAACACCACATAACTAATAACTTCAGAGCTGGGCTTGAAACTAATGCATTTCCATATTCTTTTTGCTGCATAATGTTCTTCCTTTTTAATGTGGAACAAAAGTGGGAGATTTTGTTTGTTTGTCTATTTAGTTATCGAGGTACAGTTGACATGCAGTGTTCCATTAATTTCGAGTGTGCAACACAGTGATTCGACAAGTCTATACAATATGCTATGTTCACCACAAGTGTAGCTACCATCTGTGACCAACCATACAATGGTAGCACAATATCATCGAGTGTACTCTCTATGCTGTGTCTTTTATCCCTGTTATTTATTCATTCCATGTCTGAAAGCTTATGTCTCCCACTCCCCTCCACCCATCTTGCCCATCCTCCCCCTGAAGGGGAAAATTTTTACACTGTTTCTCATGACTTTCCCTCCTCCCTCTCTCTACTTCTACCCTGACTTCAGAATTAGACCCGTATTCCAGAGTTTCAAAGGACATTTGAGAATAAGGGGTTGCTTATGAGTTAACCAGTTAGGAAAAGGAATACTGATTCGGGTCACCTCTTCTTGACTGAGTTCAGACAAGATTAAGGAAAGAGGTTTTGTAGCTTATTATGAAGCTACAGTGGTATTGGGTGGTATTGGGACAGGATAGGTAGCTATATCAATAGAATAGAATAGAATAGAATAGAGGATCCAGAAATAAACCCATGCATCTATGGCCAATGTATTTTGAAAAGGATGTCAAGATCATTCAGTGGGAAAAGAATAGTCTTTTCAACAAATCGTGCTGGGATAATCGAAATTTACTTGAAAAAGATGAGGTTGGACCCCTTCCTCACACCATACACAAAAATTAACTCAAAATGATTCAAAGACTTGAGTGTAAGAACTAAAACCAGGGGCACCTGGGTAGTGCAGTCAGTTAAGCATCTGACTCTTGGTTTGGGCTCAGGTCGTGATCTCTGGGTCGTGAGATGGAGTCCCACGTTGGGGTCCTCACTCAGCGCAGAGTCTGCTTGAGACTCTTTCTCCCTCCATTCTTCCCCACCGTGTGCGTGCGCATGCTCTCTCTTTCAAATAAATAAATAAATCTTAAAAAAAACCAAAAACCCAGAACTAAAACCATAAGACTCAGAAGAAAATATAAGGAGCAAATATTCATGACCTCGGATTTGGCAATGAAGTTTTAGATATGACACAGAAAGTACAGGCAACAAAAGCGAAACATAAGTTGTACTTCATCAAAATGTTCATGATGAGCACTGGGTGATGTATAGAATTATACCCCTGAAAACATACAGTATAATACTGTATGTTAATTATGCTGAAATAAAGATTAAAAACTTAATTAAAAATGTGCTCCAGATCTTCAAAAAAAGAGAACATTATCAAATAAATGAAAAGACAACCTACAAAATGGGAGAAAATATTCGCATATCATATGTCTGATCAGGGTCTGGTATCTAGAATATACAAAGAGCTCTTACAACTCAACAACAAAAACACAACCTAGTTTAAAAATGGGAGAAAGATCTGAATAGACATTTCTCCAAAGAAGATATATAAATGGCCAACAAACACATGAAAAGATGTTCAACATCATTAGTCATTAAAGAAATGCAAGTCAAAAGCCTAATGAGATAGCTCTTCACAGCCACAAAAATGGTTATTATGGGGAAAAAAAGATGTTTTGGAGAGAAGGTGCAGATACTGGAACTCTACATATTGCTGGTAGGAATGTAAAATGGTTCAACCGCTGTGAAAAACACATCAAACATGTTTAAATTAGGTTAAACCTACAATTACTGCATGACCCAACAATTCCACTCTTAGATCTGTATCCCAAAGAACCGAGAACGAGTGCGCCAATATTTATAGCAGCGCTATTCGCAAGAGCCGAAAGGTAGATACAACCCAAATGTCCATCAACAAGAGATAAATTTTGGTGCATATATACAATGGAATATTATTTGATCATAAAAAGGAATGAGGTCCTAATATGTGTCACAATGTGAATGAACCTAGAAAACAGTCTGGTGAGTGGAGGAAACCAGACCCAGAGTGTCACATACTGTATGACAACGTTTAAATGAAGTATCCAGAGTAGACACGTCTACAGAGACAGAACGGACTGTGTTGTTCAGGTGCCGGGAGCCGAGGGGAAGGAAATGCAAGTGTTCCACAGGTGCAGGTTTCCTTTTGTGACGATGACATTATTTCACAGCCAGGTAGAGGCGGTGATCGCACAGCATCGTGGATGTGTTCAACGCCACTGGATTCACTTTACAATGATTTGTTTTATGTTACGTGAATTTCACCTCAATAAAAATGATATTTTTTGAAAAGCCTAGAGCGAGATAAGAGTCGGTGGCACAGCAGAGGACTCTGCCCGGGGGTGTTGCTGGGTGGGGGTCCAGCCCCGATCTCAGCTACAAGTTCATCAGGAGCACAGCCGGGGGACTACAGCGAGGGACACACACCGCCCCAGCCCGGGCGGGGGGGGTCTGCGGCGGCCCTGGGGGTGGCGGGCAGCCTGCTGCTGTCACGGCTCCTTGGGAGTTAACGTGATGCTCTGGGGTTGCTACAAGGCTCTCTCCGGCTCCTCCTCCACCTGCCTGCTGCGCCGGAGAGGCCTGGCCGGGCTCCAGGATGCTCGCAGCTTCTCCCGCCCGCAGTCTGAGCAGGCAGCCTTGCCCGTGTCTGGCACGACCTCGGCGGGCTCCAAGGGGCCAGGCCAGGCTGCCGGCTGTGTGGGCGCCGCCAGCCCATCTCCTCATCCCAGCTCACAGCGCTGGGGCCGCTCAGGCAGCCCCGGGGAAAGGACTGGGGACCGCCTCCGGGAACACAGGTAAGCGCGAGGGGCTGTCAGCTGTGGGGCCCCACGAGGGGAATAGACAGACTCGGACACACTGAGTTGTGTGTGACTCCGCACGGGCGTCCTTGTCTGAGACCCACGGGAAGGCTCGCAGCTGTTCTCCAGCGCTAGGGGGTGGGGTGAGGTATTTTGGGGACATGCTGCTGGCTAACTTCTCCTTGACCGTCCGAGCTCCACGCACATATCACCTTCTCCAGAAAGCCTTCCTAAGCCCTAAGGTGCCCTTTCTCCGTGTCCTCAAAGCACGCTGGCACCCCCACATACCACTTTCTGTACCCCAGTGTAGATGCCCAATGACCTTTCAGCCCCCCCCACTGGACCGTGGGCTCCCTGGGGGCTGGGTGTCCTCCTCCGGATGTCGCCTACCTCCCTGTCAGGGACCCTAGAGGTATCTTAGGTACCCGCGGTTGACCTGGGGAAGGAGGGCTAATCTTTTCTCTTCCTTTGCCAGGCAAGTGCCTGTTCACATGTGTACACACGTGTACGACACACACGTGACCGCAAGGAAAGTTCAGTGTGTGCTTCAGTCCAGGTCCGTGTGATGGAATCTGGACTATGCAGAACGGCCGCGGTAACCGTTGGGGGACACCACTGTGGCTTCAAACTAAGTAGCTCAAACTCCTGCCTCATACCAAGAGCGGGGTTTCCCTGTCCAGACCTTTAGGGTGTTGGCCCCCACATGGAGGTCCTCTTGGTTGACCAGATCTCTCACTTAGACCTGGTTTGTTTGTTTTTTTTTAAATGTTCATTCGCTTCATTTTGTTTTCTTCCTTTCCTGGGCTAGGACGAGTCCCTTGGGTGGGGTGTTCCCGCTCGTCATTCTATTAAAGTCTCCATTCATTTTACTGGACTCAGAGTGAGGGGGAGACTTAGATCCTAGAAGTCAGAGGAGAAGAGAGAGGGGACCATTCTCTGCGCAGGAAACTTGGATTGTTTGTTTTTTCTTTTCCTGTATGATCATCCCAAACTACTTTAAACAACAAATCCGTTACACTACACGTGTTCGTCTCCTGCCCACAGATTCCAGTGATCTACATGCAAGAGTCATGTCTACCTGCTAGCGTATTTTTGGGACTTTATTATGCTGGAAGAGTGTCTGTCTCTTTCCCGACCTTGACTGTGACATTACAAAACCTTCTTCTACTGGTTTGGCCTTGGAGAGGTCTGTTTTCAATTCCCACTTCTCATTCCCCTAGCTGCAGTATTAAGGGTGAGGGTGTGTGGAAATATGTTAATCTTGGTGCAAATAGGCACAACCCAGGTCTTAAAGCTCAAATTTACGGTTGGGGAGGGGGGGGTCCAGGCCACTAGCAAACAGAGGAGGTCACTGCGCTAGCCTTCCAGAGGGACCGGTGAGACACAGCCCCTGGGCTCAAAAGCACATAGTCTAGTTTGTTTTGGGAAGCAGAGAGGTCTCTGGGAACTTACAAGATAGTGCGACGAGCCTAGGTGGGAAGCGCATGATGCTTTGAGGGCACAGGGAATGGGAGCCTAACCTTGTGCATGACAGAAGACTTCCTGGATGAGGTGATGTCTGATTTAGCCATAAAGAACAAATAAAACGTACCCAGGAACATGTCCATCAGCACCCTGATTTTCCAAATCCTCTCCTCTTTCTGAAGGTCTGGGAACACCGGAGAGAGGCATCTGAGATGTCCTTCCGTGGGTTGTCCAGGACATTCGGGTTCTGTAGCCTGGACTCCGACGCACTAGCTGGATCGGGAGTACGTGTAGACACACTCCTGGGTCCCTGGGCAGCTGTGGAGACATCAAGAGGGACGGGCAGTGCTCAGAAACCCTCAGGGGCTGACATCTGTGGTACCACTCCTGACCGCTGTCTAGGCGATTCTCCGGGATGGGTCCCCGTTTGGGATATAGGACACTGGTGGTTTCTGTTTTTAGCCTTTGCTATGTGATGACTTCTATTTCAAGGACTAAAATTTAGGAATCCAAGGGGATTCATAAGCCTAACAGTGCCTGTTCTTCTTGTGGCGGAAGAAGGGAGCTGGGGACATTGCTCCAAGTTTACTGGAGCGGTGACTTCCCAAAGCTGGAGCTGTTCGGGCTACGGTGTTCCCTGGGGCAGCTTCGATCGGAGAGTCTGGGGTGGGCTTGTCCAACGAGCAACCTCGGATGGACTTGGAAATGTAAAGAAAGGGGGCGCCCGGCGGGCTCAGTCGGTTAAGCGTCTACCTTCAGCTTAGGTCATGATCCCGGGGTCCTGGGGTCGAGCCCCATGTTAAGCTCCCTGCTCAGCGGGAAGCCTGCTTCTCCCTCCGCCCCTCCCCCTGCTTGTGCTCTCTCTCAAATATGTAAATAGAATCTTTGAAAACGTATGAAAAAAAGAGAAAGAAATGCTAAGAAAGGTTTAGCTGCAGAGGCTGGTGGCACAGAACGAGGCAAGAGGAGAGAGGCAGGAGCACACAGGGTTAGCGTGAGCGAATGGGCTAGCGACGGGCTGCCCTTGGCCTGGATATGCCTGGTACTGCTGCTTGGCCGCCACTGCAATATGCATCCGAGGGAGAGGTTGTACCCGCCTCGTGCCCTTCCTCTCCCTCTTCCTCCTCTCCCTCTGCCTCCTCCTTCTCATATTATTACTACTGTTGTGGGAGCTGTGGTCCAGGTGGGCTGGGAGATGATAATATGCAAAATAGAAACAGGTTTGGGCGCCTGAGTGGCTCAGTGGGTTAAGGCTCTGCCTTCGGCTCAGGTCGTGATCTCAGGGTCCTGGGATCGAACCCCGCATCGGGCTCTTTGCTCAGCGGGTAGCCTGCTTCCCCCTCCCCCTCTGTCTGCCGCTCTGCCTCCTTGTGATCTCTCCCTCTTTGTCAAATAAATAAATAAAATCTTAAAAAAAAATAGGAACAGGTTTTCTTTTTTTGCAAAATATATTAGTCCTACTTTCTCCTGGCGCTTAGATGTGTCCCTGAGTCCCGCTGCATACAGGACCCAATAAGGAGACACCTACGTATTTATGGTTCTACCAAAATGTAACAGAATTTCGCATCCCTGTTTTCCATACTTTGGCTTGTTCACACTTCCAGTGTCCCACCCCTGGCCCCTCGGGGTGGTAAGGAGACTTTATGAACATTTACCCGCTCTGCACAAGCTACGCAGGGGTGGGGGAGCTGGGGGACGGTTTGCTGTAACCGGCAGCAAGGTGGGGGCTCGTAAGCGACGCGCTCTCTCTCACTCCCAACCGATTCCAGTTCTGCCATCACAGATCCCTCCGTGTGCTCCCTCTAGGCTTGTGGTGACCTCCCCCCTCCGCCCCGAGCTGTCCTTGGGTTCGTGGAGCTTCCTGAGACCCTGGACGAGATGGAGGTCGGCACCATGATGATCTTTACCTTTTAAAATGTGCAAGTTCTCTAACCTGAGAAGAAATGAGGGGGTCTGGTGTCCGCCTCCAAGGACAGCCTGCCCAGGTTGAACTCCTGTGGTCCAGCCTCTGCCCAGCTGGGTCCTCCAGGAGAGGCTCAGACCCAGTAACCTCAGCGTATTAAGAAGCAGGTGGTGGGGAGGGCAGATTTTGCCAGGCTCCTGTTGGCAGTGAACAGGAATAAAATTGCAGTGACCCCTGGATGGTGTCATTTGGAGAGACGACTTCTCCGTGCTTTCTTTTGACAATGAGTACGTGTTAATTATGCAGAAGCTGCATGGAGACGAGCAAGGACTCCAGCCAGGAAAGCGCAAATCCGGTCCAGCTTCACAGTGGACCGTAGTTGGCCTGGAGGGAATGAACCGGGTGGGGGTCTTCGGTGGGGGGAGGGAGCGGCTGCTCTGGGTATTCTGGCGGCTCCCAACTCATTTTCCGCTCGAGCTTCCTTGCAAGACTCCCATCTCTTGGCCAGAAAGGACCGTGGTGTGGGGCTGGCTGGTGGCCACTCGCACACCCCTGACAGGGCTGCCCTGTGCCCAGTCCCCACTGTTTGACTGTAGAACCCTCTCTGCAGCAGGTTTCCTGTGCTGGGAACCGGGACACCGGGACTGTGGACCTCACTCTGCTTTGCTTCTTCTGGCCTCAGTTTATGTCTGTATATACAGGCTTGTCTGGCTGATTCGTTTTCTTAGAAGCCAGTGGTTTTACTGTTGAGTTTGGCATCTCCCTCGGCTGTGAGATAAGGAGAGGAAGTTGGGCCTTTGAGCGTCAGTAGATGGCCTTGTCAAGGGACAGCAGTGTGATTTAAGGAAATGACACTGCCGCTCACAGTATGCATTATCCAGAACACCCCGCTGGGACTGCTGTCTTCCGAGCGGCTCAGATGGCGTGCCCAGCTGTGCTAGCACCCAAGGTCAGGTGCATAGAGCGAGGCCATCCGTCAAGCTGCCTGTGAGCCGCTCATTACCTCCAGGAAATTCACCCGGGGATGCCCCCCTGCGTCCCCGCGCTGCCGCATTAGCCAGTGAGCAGCGTGGGGACCCAACGTCTGCCGAGGCTGCACCGCTGTCAGAACTTAGAGGGGGCTCCTGTGGCCCAGAGCTCCCCAGGGCCTGGGAACAGATTTCATGAACAATGCGTTTATCTGTCAGTCCAGTTCTTGCTTTGAATCTGTCAGGTTCTCTCATAAGGTATCCCGGGGCACCAGAGTGCTGTGCTCTCTGCTTAGGAAGTGGGATCGACAGAAGGAGGAAACTGGGGAGAGAGGGATCCGGGATGGTTGGAGAGAACGAATCAGGGAGCATGTGTTTGTTCTGGCCATTACTGCTGTTTGCAGATCCTTTGTTCCTGCCATTACCGCTGTTTGCGGATCCTTTGTTCTGGCTATTACTGCTGTTTGTGGATCCTTTGTTCCTGCCATTACTGCTGTTTGCAGATCCTTTGTTCTGGCTATTACTGCTGTTTGCAGATCCTTTTTTCCTGCCATTACTGCTGTTTGCAGATCTTTTGTTCTGACCATTACTGCTGTTTGCAGATCCTTTGTTCTGGCCATTACTGCTGTTTGCAGAACCTTTGTTCCTGCCATTACTGCTGTTTGCAGGTCCTCCGAACCCTTGACCTTCAGGGCCATGGAACAAAACTCAGATTTGTGGCAGACTGAGGAAGACAGAGCTCTGTGCCCAGCCATCGGGGAGGGGAGGGGCGTGGAACAACACCTGTACCAAATCCGCATCCGCCAGGTAACTGTGACAGTGGAGGCTGACAGAGGACTGGGCGTAAGAGCTGGTCACCGAGCTTCACAGGGCACCCAGGGGACAGCGACCAACACCTTAGATCTGTGCAATGGATCCCATGTGTTCACAAAAGTCTCACGGGGCAGTAAGTGTGGGGATTTTCATCTCTGCTTAACCAATCAGAATGGGACGGGCATCTTTTCACCTCTAAGTCTGTGCTGTGACTTTGGTGCTTTTGTAAGCTGGTAGCTCCAAATTTTGGGCCCCCATACTCCGTATTCATGGAAAGGAATACCTTTCTTCAACCATGGACCCTCTGCCTTTCCTGTGATCTCACAATTCATGGGCAAGACTAGAGAAGTGGTTGCCTTGGGGAGGCCTTTTGTTCCAGCATTTGGGTTGTGTAGTCTGAGTCTGTGGGCAGGGTCCCATGACACAACTCTAGACAAGTTGACTAATGTGAGAAAAGTAAGAAAATTAAGAAATCATCACTTGTGTATTATTCTAATGAACAAGATGACTATTTGCTTCCTGAACAGACTTCCCCATGAGTGGCTACAGATTGTTGACATTTTAATAGAACTTTGCAGGTGTGAGTTCTACAAATTCTGCATTTTTCACCAAGGAGTTGAGGAAGCTTGTTGATGTGGAAGTATATGTTCCCGTTCATTGGAACAAGAGCTTGTTGTGGGATCACCATGTACCAAGCACTAAGGATAGGGAGGCAAAGGACACCTCTTGCTACCGTTTTGGAGTGGGACACAACCATATAGGAGGCAGATGGCTGTACTGGTGATTGCTACTATAAAGGGAGGTAGGTACCTTTGTGCCTGGGGAAGGATAGATATGAGGGGAAAGGGGGTTCTTGTAGAAGGTTTCCCAGAGAATGTAACATCTGAGTAGGGCCTTGACGGATATGTAAGAGTTCACTAAGGCAGCAAGGAAGGACACTCGAGGCTGGAGGGACAGCATGTGCTAAGGCCCAGAGATGTGTAGGGATGGCCTCTTATGGGAGTTGCAAGTGCCTTCATGTGGCTGTAGCTGACAGGATTTCGGAGGAGAGCTGGAAGGAGATGAGAGTTGGCAAAAGGAACACCAATGCCAGCAGTTTTGGAAGGACCTTTCATTTCTTAAGTTTTTTTAAGATTGTATTTGTTGAGAGAGAGAGAGAAGGGGGAGGGACGGGGGGAGAGGGAGAGAATCTCAAGCAGACTCTGTGTTGAGTGTGAAGCCTGACATGGGGCTCGATCTCATGACCCTGAGATCATGACGGGGGCCGAAAACAAGAGACGGATACTCACCCGACTGAGCCCCCCAGGCACCCATCCATAGGACCTGTCAGGTCGGCTGAGGAGTCTGATTTTATCCCAAGCACCGTGGGGAAGCCAATGTTTTCTGGAAAGCTTAATTTCATCGTGCTCCCACTGTAAACCCGCGTTCAATTTCTCTTCACCGCCTGCTTGGATTACACAACGGATGCCTTAGGTATTCCATATCGAGGAAGGATATTTCATGAAGCCGCCTCCCTCACTAGGTCCCAGTCCAGCCCAGCCTGTAGGATCTTCCTTTCTCCCCGACCATGAAGTCCCAAGCCTTGTGAGTGCGCCCCGCTGACCTCCCCAACTGACCATGAACCGGTCTCCCCGTGAGCAATGTCGAGCTGGCTTTCTTCCATTCCCCGGCCTTGCCTGGTGCCCGGTGCCCCAGAGCCCGGTCTTTTGGGAGCAAAGTCTCCCCATCACGTCATCAACGCCTACTGAGTGTCCAGGTCCTAACCTCACCACCAGCCTCAGGAGCCTTCTCCAGTTCCCCAGAGTAAGCGAGCCCTAGGGTGGGCACCGGCGCAGCGCTGGGTGTGCATTTCTTCTTTGCCCTCATTCTCTTTTGCAATTGTTTCGTAGTTGTCTTCCTTCAACCTCCTGAGCTCCCCAAGGGCCGGGCTTTACCTCTGATGCCAGCAGGACACTGGACACTACGCATAGAGGGAAGTGGGGCGTTTCACCTAGAAATTTCTTGTAGGAGACCAGACGAGATTGCAGACGGCTTCCATGAAGCCAGTGGTAGTACGACTGGGGTGCGGGAGGTGGTCCGTGAGGGTCGTGCACACCGGGTTGGGCTTGACATGGGTCCTGGGAGGACGGAAAGAGGTCAAGATGATGTGAGGGAATGCAAATGACATCTGCTGCTTTGCCTCACATCCGTATCCCTGTCCCCCATGGAAGAGGGGACCGTTTTGCTCTCCGCGATGCTGCCTTTTTGCTCTGCAGCAGACTTCCCAAAGGAAGAAGCCCTGGTGATCGCTGTTCTGGGCCTGGGCACTGCATTAGTGAGCCCTTCTGGTCTCTGTGCTCAAAGAGTTCATGCCACACAGGGTCACGCTGTCGCCCTTCTCGTGTTTTCGCAGACAGCCCACCTGGACAGGCCGTTGTTTGGAGCAGGCCTTGCCAGCCCCGGGGGGATGACTTCTTTCTGCCACCCCTCTCTGAGTCTGGGTGCCTGCCAGACCACGATTTGCTCTCGGGCCTCGACATCATGTGTTCGGTGTGGAGGAGAAGACCCCAGTTCCTCCCTCGGAACTCCTGAGCCGGGGCACCGGTCCACGCTCTGCCCAGGGGTTTGTTCTCAGGAGGCTGTCCTCAGACCGAAGACCCTTCCCCCCCGGGAGGATGAAATGAGCAATGAATGAAGGTCCTCCACATCCCTAACAGCCTACACCGCGCAGGTTCCAAAATATTAGTGAAACATGCTACCATTTACCCAACACGCTAAAAACCAAGCAGAATGGAACATATAAATTTCCCAGAGTCCTTCCTGCTGGGCTGGCCCTCCGTTCCGTTTTCTCCCCGTTCACTTCCTAAGTTGGTCTTCAGATTCTTTTGTTTTGAATTCGGCAGATCTAAAATTAGACCAGGAATCTTTTTTCTTTCTGATATGTAAAAATTGGTGTAATAAATGACAACTATGTAATTTAAGGCTCCGACCTGCGGAATGATCTTAATACTTAGTTCTCTGCTGTACGTTCTCTCAATCCATAAACGTTAACATTCCCATTCTCCAATGCGTCATGAGTGTGAGGATGTTCAGAGGATGACTCAATCATGACCATCAGAATGCTCAAATTTGGGATCTCCAAGGAAAATTCTTGTCCAGTGAGGACAACAAAACTGTGCTCAATGTTTCAAGCGGACGGCGTTCCGTACGCAGGGCCGGTTGTACAGGAACCAGAAAGCAGAAATAACCCCGAGAGTTAGTAATCCCAAGAGCGGCTTCCGTCCCGGGGGCGAGGGGAACGAGAGAGGACAGGTGGTCTCACCTGGGCGAGGAGGGGCCCGAGGGAGCTGGTGCTCAGATCCCCGAGGGACACGTCAACCCAGCAGGACTGTCATGGCTGAGGAGACCCAGGGCGGGGGTGGACTGTGGCACAGCTGGCCGTCCGACCACTGAGGGTCATGGCCCAGCAGCTACTGGCCACCTCTTTGAGGTGTGCAGAGCTGGTGCTATACCTTGAAGGACCAGTGAGGCTGGTCCTCGCCATAGCAAAGCAGAGTGGGGTTGAGACTCATCCCGCTGTGGTTTGCTCCTTCCTGGCCTCCCCATCTTCTTGGAGTCCTTCTTCGGCTGAACCGACAAGAAAGCCAGTGAGTGGGCAAGGGGCGCCTGGGAAGAGTGGTCTGGAGAACTTGGCCCCAGCATCTCACGGTGTCCTGGGCAGGGGGGGCAAAGCTGAGTGCCTGCAGGGACTAGCCAGAACCAGGAAAGCGGATTTGTCGACGGGCCCATTTCCAGGCTCCCCAAAATCACTCCTGCCATCTACAGAGATTGGGCCTCCGGGGTTGTGTTCTGATAAGCTTCTCGTGCAGAAGTCTGATACAGCTGCGCTCCCGCTGGTGGGTGCGAGGAGCGTGGGCATTCCCGTCCGTCCCTCACGGAGAAGAGGCCGTCACTGGGGCCAAAGGGGTGCTCATGGCAGAGCTTAGTAGGACGGGAGGGAGACCCTGCGTCTCTCTGGGTCGTTGTCTCTTCAGTTTGGACTTTAAGAGGTCAGGGTCGTCTTGAGGGTACGTCCTGGTGGTGGAGGCCGCAGGCGACCTTTCCTCTCTTGCTCAGTTGGGGGCCTCCCCACGGGGCTGAGTAAGCCATTGCCTCTGCCAGGGGATCCAGCTTCCTGTTAAATCTCGGGGCTCACAGGTCTGTGTTCTGAGGAGCCGTGGAGAAAGTCGAGGAGAGGTTCGCACTGTGGCGTTCGGGGCGTGGTGTCCCACGGGGTCCTATAAGGCCATCACGGTGGTTGCTGTGGTTACGCGGGGACAGTCCTCGGACAGGTCCAAGAAACGGGCGTCGGGGCCACATCCCTCCCCCGTGGGAGCGCTCTCTTTGTGGTCGGCCTCCAAATGGGGGGCTCGGCTTTGTTCCTGAAAACCGGGACAGAGACCCCGAGGGTCTGAGGGGCCGAAGGGGAAGAACAGAACTTGGACTTCCCCTGCCCCTTCAGATGCGTCCTCGTCCAGGGGTCCTTCTGGGGGCATCTCTGGGCTGTGCCGGCCTCTCTCGGCCCCGCAGGCCCTCCTCGGAGACGTCTGTGCGGGGCCGGGGGCTGTGGGAACATTCTCGGTTCCAGGCCCCCATCTTCCAGCCCCAGCCCCGGCCCCGATCTGCCCAGTCCCCCCGGCTGCCGTCTTTAGAAGGCGAGCAGAGAGGCCATGGGCGAGGCTCCCGGGACGACGGGGACAGACAATCACACTGAACGGATGTCTAAGGGGAGACCGCGGGTTCTCTGGGGACAGTTTTTATCGGCGGTGGGCAGGAGGCCTCGGGCACCTTGCGGTGGACAGAGCGAGCCGGCCCAGGGTGAGGAGGGCAGGGAGAGAGGCTTCGCTGGAGAGAGACTGGACGTTCGGTGAATCCAGCCCAAGGCTCAGCTGGAACCGGATGCGGCTCCGCTCTCTGACCTGCGCCGCTCCGGGCCGGCTGCGCGGCTCTCGCTCCCGGGGCAGTCCGGGACCAGCATGGGCGGACCTGACCCCCTCCAGCCCTCGCTGATGCCGAGGCCCCTGGAGACGATTCTGCACAGTGTCTCTCGAGACTTTTTTAGCGCGTGTCCTCTGCAGGGTGCCGTCCCCGTCAGCCGAGATGTGGTCAAGCTTGCGGTTTGGATAACGGAACGTGTTTTCTGAAAGTGCCGCGCCCCCTCCTTGCTGGCCGTCTCCGGGAAGAGCTTTGCTGGTTTCGGCACCGACATTTTACAAATGAGAAAACGCAGGCTCAGGAGGGGAGGGGGTCACACGTGTGTTCGTAGCAGAGCCAGAAGGAATCTGAGGTTCCCCCCATCCCCAAGCCCTGTTCCGTCTGGGACACCGCCTTGGCGCTCACTCCGAGGCAGAGCCCCGAGTCTGGGGAGCCCCCGGCGGCTGAGTCTCCTTTGCGCGCCTCCTGGAGAGAGCGGTGTTGAGCGGCGCACAGGGACAGTCGCGTCGGCATCAGCGAGAGTCAGGGGTCCGGACACCAAACGCCGGGCAGACCGGGATGAGGATGAGACCCTGAGGTCTCACCCAAGGCTTCTCGGACAGACAGGCAGGAGCGTGGAGAAAGAGACTGTGGGGACGGAGGTTCCTTAGGGGTGATGGTCTTGAATTGAAGCTCTCCCTGACTCAATCTCCGCTCTGAGGAAGGCAGCCAAGGAGGCTGGCCACTGTCCACAAGGGTTTGCTTGTCCCCTTCCTCCTCCACCGCCTTTCTCCAATCTCGCCTCCTGGCCGTGCTCTGGAGCGACAGTCACAACTATTTCCCTCGGTGTGTCTACCTGTAAAATGCAGGTGTATGGTCAGAGAACTGGCTGGCTGCAGGCCATCGCCTTTGCATCTGGGTATCCGGAAAGGGTGTGTGTGTGTGTATGTGTGTGTGTACATGGGCAGACGTGTGTGTGGGGCGGACATGCATGTGCATGGGCCGGTGTGTGTCTGAATAGTGGCATGCATGTGTGCATGAGCATGTGTGCATTGTGGACATGCATGTGCATGGGCAGGTGTGTGTGTGTGAATGGTGGCATGCATGTGTGCATGGGTATGTGTGTATGTGTGTGCGTGAACAGACGTGCATGCATGGGCCAACACGCGTGTGCATGCGCAGACATACATATGCATGGGCAGGTGTGTGTGAATAGTGGCAGGCATGTGTGCATGGGTGTGTGTGTGCATGGGTGGACATGTGTGTGCATGGGCAGGTGTGCACATGTGCATGGGCAGGCGTGTGTGTGTGCGCGTGTGTGTGCAGTTTGCAGGACGGCTGTCACTGCGCATTGTTGTCAGGAGAGGAGCACAAAGCAGAGCCCTCACTTCCCACTTTCCCCGACACTGTCCATCCCACTCCAGATCTGGAGAGGGTTCTCCTGCTGCCACCCGCACCCCGCGAGTCCAGCCTCCCTCCCTGGTCCGGAAGACAGCGGGTGGGCAGTGCCGAGGTCCACCACCCTGCGGCTTTGATTCAGACCCCGCCACCCAAGCCCCCCAGATCGCGGGCTGTGCCGCCCCACCGTCGGCGCTGCGGTTCCTCGCCGGACCGAAAGGTCTGCAGGAAGCCGTTCCGGCCGCCCGAGCCGTGGCCGGAGCAGCAGCCGTGGCAGCAGGAAGAGCGACGCCGGCACCCTCCGAATTGGGACTCTAGCCCTTTAAATCTGCTCAGTTACCAAAAACGAAGAGGCTTCAGACCCTGTTAATTAAAGCTCGCCCCGGCCCATCGTTCCGAGGAGCTGCCGTGCTCCGCTCCTTCCCGATGCCCTAGAGACTCTCCTCAGCTCCCAGCCATGGATCCCGGAGCGTCTCCCCCGAGACCAGCAGGAGGTACGGTCCTTGTCGGCGGCACTCTGGGGCTCGTGGGCTGTACATCAGTCATCCCACGGACTGCCTGGCCCCTGTCTTTCCCTCTGTCCCTCTGCCTCCTCTTCAGTTTCCCAGCCTGGGTTCCGTGGAGACAAATCAAGTTTCCTTGGGGGTTTGGAGGGAGGGGAGGGGTGGGGTGGGCTGGGGGGCGCTCCCTGCGTGTCTGTTTCGGTCCCAGCTTCACCGAGCTGCCCAAGTGGTCGGAAGAGCTGGAGAAGGTGTTTCTGCAAGCCAGAGCCCTCTCCTCCTCGCTGGGTCCCTTCCCTCGGGGTATCATGGAAAGGGCATAACCCTGAGTCGACACGCTTCTCAGATCAGGGACCGGCCACCGGGTCGGCCTGCCGACGGCCGTGCGGCGGCTCCCCCGTGACATTGGAAAACTCGTTCCATCCAACTTTCTTTCTGTAAAATTGTCCCGGCAGGAACCGCACGCTGGCACCTGTCCCCCGGTCTCCCCTTCCCTACCCTCACGCTGCCAGACGCTGGCTGTGGGACTTCAGGAACGGGTCGCCCCTTCCCTGTGCCTTTTGAGGAAACTCACTTCCAGCTGAGCCTAAGGTTCTGTGGCAAAGAGTTGTTTTTGTTCAGGAATCGGCTCGAGGCTGGCAGAGAGGGGGAGGAGATTTATCTCCTTTTACACTGCATTTTGTAAATTGTACTCGGGCCCGAGGAACATCTATCTGCAAACCCTTCATTGATTTGTCCTCGCCCCCACATCTTCCTTCTGGGTGAGATGCTCGTCTTGAGTCATACCCGAAGGAGAGGTTTCCTCTCAGTCAGCTTGACACGACTTCGCAGATGTCCCTGAGAGCCAGGCCCTGGCAGAGGGAGCCATTTTCACTGTCCTGAGCTAGAGTCCTTGGAGCATGAGTTCATGGGTGCTGGGGATGGTGGGGGCAGGCAGGGGCGCTTCCAAGGGCTTGCACCCACCCCCACCCGGGAAAGAAGCTTAGGAGAGAAAAAGTGCTTAAAGCCCAGGGGCTTTAAGACATTCCAGATGATTAACACCACTTCTCCAGTCCTGAGAAGGATCTGAGCCAAAACACAGCTCCGGGACTGGGATTTTGCCCTCCCGAGTTTTTGCCCGCAGGGTCCTAAACTGTTCCTATGAACAGTAGCTCTGGTGGGTGTAGCAAAGCCCTTTCCAACCCTCCGGCAAAGGATGGGAACTTTCTCTGAGTGCCTGTCGGGGAAGTCGGGATACCTGCCTCCCAGACACTGTGGGTGCAGAGTGATTCCTGTTCTCAGA
Source organism: Eira barbara (assembly GCA_020311275.1). Classification (NCBI taxonomy): domain Eukaryota; kingdom Metazoa; phylum Chordata; class Mammalia; order Carnivora; family Mustelidae; genus Eira; species Eira barbara. The sequence goes on along the minus strand of JAHRIG010000575.1, from coordinate 7,843,934 downwards.
GTGATAAAGCCCTCAGACCTGGCGGAAAAGCCCTGGTTGGGAGAGACTATTCAAACCCTACAAACGAAGCCCTCGGCGGTGTTCCTGATCGCTGTGCCCGGCAGTGGATCTGGGTCATAATCCGAGGCTTCTGAGGGAGGCGCCCAGGGAGAGGGGTTTCCTGCAAACAGAAACCCACCTCGGAGGCAGGGTGGTGGGGGCGCTGCGCAGGGGGAGAAGGGGGACCATGGGAGGTGGCGTGGCAGGTGTGCTGCCACATCCAGGCTGTGCTGGGACGTGGCTGGCTCCACCGAGGCTCGGGCTGTCGCCTGGAGCTGGGCTGTGCGTAGGACGGTGGCCGCTTCCCCGAGCTAACAGTGTCCGACCTGGGGCTCCTCCCGTGGCGAGGGGCCCTCTTCTTGGCCTCCTCCCTCTGTCCCCTTGGGGCCCGAGCACCGCAGCGCTTCTGCCTCCCCAGGCCCCTTAGCTTGCATCAACCCTCTTCCTCGGCCACTTTCTAGAAGTCGAAGGAGCCCAGACTTCACAAAATGTCCCCCTCAACGGCAGGGAGAGGCTTGGGATAGACGTCACCAACCGTGTCCTTGGATGGGCTGGGCCTATTAACAATAAGTGAATAAGTAGACTGTTCTTTGTGTCCATTTTTCTTTTCAACTTAATGGGGTGTGTGTGTGCGTTTGGTGTTTTAATTTACTGGATGGCTGCTGGCTTTCAAAAGCCGTAAATGGGGCCCCACAGACTTTGCGTAGACATGGCAACTTTGCACAGTTCTGTGGTCCCTGGATATTCTTGGAACGGCCTTGGCGGGGGTTCACATTACCGGGGAGGTGCAGGAGGGAGGTCACGGCCTGGAGGGGCGGCGAACCTTCACCGGCAGCCTGGCACCAGCACACACTGGCGAGCGGCCCGGCCAGCCGTTGAGTTTCAGTGGGTCTCAGTTTCAGCCTGGGGTACCGTCGGCTTGTCGGGATTAAATGGAACAACTTCACCGAGGTCTGTGGATGCAGCTGGTACGAAAGAAATCTTTCCTCTTGTCTTTTGATGAAGACATCTGCCTCTAATTAAGCAAAGCTTAACATGAAGGATAAAACCACTTAAATAGCTCCAGGGACCCCTTCACTAACTGCGGGGCCGCGCCTCCTCCGGGGGCAGGGACCCCCTCTTCAGTGTCATTATCCTCCCCCCGGTGGCACTGAAACTACATAAAGGTTCATTGAATGAATACGTGATGGTGTGCGGGCACTCCGCCTTCACCGTAGGTGATTTTTAATGACGAGGTGAAATCACTTCTTGCTCAGTCTACTTAAGACACGCGCTAAGCCAGACAGACCAAAGAGCCCGTGACGGCAATAAATTCGGACTAGACGGTATCCTTTGTGAGGAAATTTGAGTTGCAGTAAAAAATATCTCGTGCCCTAGGACGTGCCTCAGGTGCCTGGGGGCTCCAGAAGTGACCTTGAGGCCATTCTGATTGCTAAGGAGACGTCAAGGTGACTTCTGTTGTCCCTCATGATGTGCGAGGCTCCGTCTTCTTCATGCTTCGAGGAAGAGGATCCAAAGAGGGGAAGGGCTCGAGGGGGAAAGAGGCGCTCGCTCTGCCACTCTGGGGTGTGACGGGAGTCAGTCCCTCTCACCGTCGGTTAACTGGTAAGCCGAGCTGTGGGGACACAGTAGTACTGAGGCGAGCCATTGATTGAATAAATATTTATCAAAGGTGATGGTAATAATAATTATCCCACTTCCACCACCTCACAGGGGCTGTCCGTGGCTAGGGCTGGAGGCACCCACCTTAGACGGATGGGCACCTCTGCTCTCAAGCACGAGGACAGACCAGCAGACAAAGGGTGTCAGGGCAGACTGGTACAGGCTAGGGCAGGCAAGAGCCCGGTGCCTTGTCGGGGCACAAGGGTCGGGTCTACTCGATTGACTTGATTGACCCCTAAATTGAGTCCCCAAACAGGTGGTTTTGGAAGAGCACTCTTGGGAGAGGAGGCCGACCGCGGAGGGACCACTGGATGGGGTGGTGCGTGATTCCATTGGGCTGTGTTCTGGGGAAGGCCGTGTGAGAGAGGAGGCCGCAGGGCCAGCTCCCAAAGGGCCTCGGGTGCCCACAAAGAAGGGGACTTTATTCTAAGGGACACAAAGAGTCACTGAGGGGTTTTAAGCAAGAGAATTCCTTGGGAAAATTAAATTTTTAGAAAGTTTAGATTAAAATTAAATTTTTAAAAAAATTATTTTAAATTTTCATGAGTTTTCATGGACCAAGCCATCTTCTAGGCTCTGAGGCTACAGCAGTGAACAAACCACACAGCAGCTTTGCCTTTGCAGAACTTCCATCCAGTGGGGAAGACAGAAGGGTGGTGGTGTAAGTCGTAAGTAGCATGTCGGGGGGGAGAGAAAGCAGAGAAGGGGGGTAGGGGCGGGGACCGTGATGGGCCCTGAGCGTGTACAGTCCTACGAGGAGGGAAGGACAAGGCAGCATGGAACGTAGACCCCCGGAGGGTCGTGAGAACTTTGACTCTGAGACGGAAGTTAGCACCGGGCTAGGAGTGGAGGGGAGACCCCTAAAAACGATCCTTCTAGTTGCCGTGCTGTGGAAAGGTTGTAGGTGGGCTTGGGCGGAAGCAAGAAGACTATCGAAGAAAACACAAAATCCCGGGGCGAGGGGAGGTGTCTGGCCCCGGGGCAACAGTGGAGGTGTGAAGACTCTCTCTCTCTTTTGGAGGGTGGGGGCAATGGGGTTTGTGGACGGACTGGATGGTTGTGTGAGAGAAAGAGGAGTCAAGGATGACGCGAGCTTCGTTGGCCTCCCATGGGGACGACTGTGGCTGGAGGAGGTTTGGGAGAAGACCAAGGGTTCGGTGTTTCTCCTGTTAACTTCGAGGCGTCCGCGGAGCATCCAGCAGAGTTGCCGAGTGGGCTGTCCTGAGTTCGCAGCAGAGATCCGGGCTGGATACAGTCCTGGGAGCCATGGAGGACAGGTGGTATTTAAAACTACCTCAGATGAAATCATCAGGACACAGACTATGACGGAGAGGACTGAGTTTTGAGGGATTACAACGATTTACAGGTTGCAGAGAGGAGGAAAAACCAATCAAGGATATGAAGAAGAGATTTCTCTTCTGTTCAAGACAAGTCACCCCTTCCTACTTTCTTTCTCCTCTCCTCTCCCGGGAGCAGGACTCATAGATCACCCTCCTCATCGTCAATGTATCTTTTTCTCCTGGCTCCTTCCCACCGCCCTGAAGATCTGCTCAGATCTCTCTCCTTTCAGAAAGAACCCTTTTAGACCCCTGAGTCCTGTACTCACTTTTACCCGATTTCTCTCTCTTTTCTTTCTCTCTTTCAACTTTAATCGAACAACTACTATATGCTGGGCATGAAGGATAGAGAGACAAAAAAAAATAGACTTTATCCTACTTGAAAGACTGTTTCTACCTCATCTACATGAAGCACTGTGGACGTGCACATACAGTAAAACCTAAGGTATAAAATCATAAGCTAAGGACACAATTTTTGAACCAAGGAAAGTGTAATTTAGAGCAGGAGAGCGAGACTGGAAGACAAGAGGGTGCGCGCATAAAGGTCAAAGTGTTGTCTAAGAATGTAATGGAGCCGCCACTGATCAGAACTTCCTGGTGAGAAAAGGGAACTTAGAATTCCGTAAGAAATTCACTGAAGTATAGTACATGTCCAGGAAGCTCTCACATCTCAATGATACGGCTCCGTGCTTCTTTATACCCTGAATACCGAACCGAACCAGCACCCAGATCAAGAAACGGGACGTCATTCACACCCGAAACTGCCCCCCCACTCTTTGTCATCCCGTCTAGCCAGTGTTCTGCTGGGACTGACATTACAGATTTGCCTATTTCGAGCATTTGAGACTTGCTTTCTGAGTCTCATTGTTTATGAGATCATATGCTAGTTCCTCAAGGAAAATGAACGTTTTTCTGGCCCTTACTTCTAAAAGACTATTTTTGTCTATAGTTTCATTTGAAGGACACCGAAAAAATTAGGTAGACTCCCCCTTGTCTATTTCCGTAACATTTTTCGGAGAGCGCACATAAGACGGTGTGTAGGTAGTGAGTCATCGAACTACGAGCCCGGACAACGGAAGGGTAAAGGCTATTTAACATTGTCTGAAGCCTGACGAGGGACAGTCAGAAGGTAAAGCCTGGAGAGGGCAGAGGGTTACGTGCCAGAGAGATCAGACCACCGAGGGGCTAGGGAATGGCCCCTGGGAAAGAAAGTAGGAGGCGGCTAGTGCAGCGTCCTAGAACGATGGTGGCCACAGGCCGACTGACGGAGGTCAAGGACAGAGCGTCCGGAGCTTCGAAGTGATGGTCTGAGGGGAGACGGCAGTTCCAAGATCTGCCCTCGTGGCACAGAGAGAGACGGTGGCAGACGGAAGAGGCTGCCGTGTCCAAGGAGGTGTTTTGTTCATCCGCCAGGAGAACAGGAGAGACTTCATCGTGTTCTTAGAGAAACAGGTAGTCAAGAGATAAAGGGGAGAGGAAAGAAAATCAAAGAAACAGAGACCTAGAGGCACCTGGGTGGCTCAGTGGGTCAAGGGTCGGCCTTCGGCTCGGGTCATGGTCCCCGGGGCCTGGGATGGAGTCCCGCATCGGGCTCCCTGCTCAATGGGGAGCCTGCTTCTGCCTCTGCTTGTGCTCTCTCCGGCTCTCTCTCTCCCCGTCAAACAAATAAATTTTAAAAATTAAAAAGAAAACAGCAGGGGCCTGGATAAACTCTCATTCCGTGCGTGCGTGTCACACACACTCCACTCAGCTCGGCTTCTCCCTGCGTTGACCTGTTTCTGGTCATGGACCCTCCCCTCCCCATTGTTCTTCTTTGGGTTGAAGCTAAGGTGGCCCTTAACAGCCACGCACCCCCCACGGTGGGGGGACGGCTGGGGAGGGTTCAAAGATGTGGGCCACTCGGTCTCCCCCTGAAGAGAAGGTCACTGTGAGGTCTCCGCTGGGCTTTATTTGAGCCATTTGTCAGGGCTCGGGAGCCCTTAGCGAGTGTCCGGCCTGTGTCCTTATCTCTCACGTGGGGACCCTGAGGCCTGAGTCTTCCTGGCAAGGTAGAGACGACGGCAGCAGCCGAGCTTAAGCCCAAATCTCGCTTGATCAGAGCATCCCCAGCCTCCCTGAAACCTCTCGACCTCTCAAACCTGAGTGTGTCTCAAATTCGGGCACATGTCAACATCACCGGGAAGGTTTGTTAGGACACCCGGGGGCCCACCGAGAGGTGAGGCCACGGATTTGCCTCTTTCTCAGCTTCTCAGATGCTACCGAGGCTGCTGATCTTTGAGAAAAATGCCTGGGGGTGCGGGTGGGGGGCAGAGTGGGCAGGGGAGGCAGAAGAAGGAGGGAGGAAAGCTAGACCCGGCACCTGGGAGGTTTTCCTTGGGGCCCATCTTAGTTCCCTCTCAGGTCAGGCCTGGAGGAGGTGGGGGCAGGTGCCCGTTCGCCTTCCAGCCACAGGAAAGTCCGGGAATGCGGGGGGGCCGGCTGCGCTCGGAGACTGGCCCAGCAACGCTGGCTGAGCTGGCGCGTCCCTCCCTGCGGGGAGGGGAGGCCCAGGCCGGGGCTCACAGCTCCCGTTCTGCTTCCAGAACCCCTGAGAGCCCCTCGGGGATCCCCCAGAGAGGGAGGAGAGCCGAGCTGGGTGCGACCCAAGGCTTCTCTCCAGCATATCCCATTATCTTGGCGCTCAGACCATATGTCAAGCGAATTCTGCGTTTCTGGCAGGTTATTGCGCACTGAATTAGTGTGCTGAAATAAAAGTTATAATAAAGCTGTACCAGACTCTTAAATTGTTAAAATTTATTAAAAAATGTGCATAGTTATTAACTGATTTTCGCCTGTGTGCGTTTGCCTATGCCTGCAGCCAAAGAGATGAAAAGTGGCTCTGTCAAAGGGAGGCCGGGAGTTGGCTCCCGGAATTCTCCAGAGTCCCAGTGGGGCCGCAAATTCACAGACTCACAGAGAGCTGGGGTCGGCCTCTCCCCGTGGCCTCCGCCTCTCTCGGTGCTGCCCGGCGCTCCCCGGGCTGCAAGTCCCGGTGGAAGGAGGGCTGTCAGTCCACTCGTCCCCTGCAGGGAGGCCCCAGGCAGGCCGAGGGAGGCGTGGCTACGCAGGCCTTGGTTTCCTGAGCCTTTACTCTCCCAATGCCCTGTTGCCCGCGGCCCCTAATCCCGGGACCGAATGTTCCCGCGACAAAAGCTGCCGAAGATGGGCTTCCACCACGTTCTGTCCTGCCGTCCCCGCAGGCCTGCTTCTCCCTCTGCCTTTTGAGAACCCAGTGCAGGAGCCAATAGTCCTTGGCTCAGCTCAGGCTGTTCCCTGCTGGGTCCAGCCCCAGGGAGCCGCCCACCCGGCTGCCAGAGTGTCCTGAACATTCTCTCGACAGTGCTCCCCGTGCTCACCTCTGTGGGCTGGAGGATGAGGGTCCCTCTGCTGCCGAGAGAGACTCCCTGCGCTCCTCAGGGTGGAGGGGGCTCCTGACTCCCAGGGCGCATTTTGAATCAGGTCCCAGGGTGCTGTCTGGACGCGGGATCCAAGCCCCTAAGACACGGGCTTCTAGCCTCGGGGTCCCTATTGCCACCCCAAGACCAGCGAGGCTGCAAATTATCCTGAAGCCGGGAACACCTCGGCCCAAGAGAAGGAAAGAATGAAAAACTCAGAATGTTTCCCAGATGCCAAGGCTGAGACGGTTTTCTTTCCTCGGTGCCACTGTGTCCTGGGGTCGCCCTCCAGGGACTCGTCCAGCTACTGGTGGACGTGCAATTCCCTCCAGAGCAGGCAGGCACTGCAGGCGCCGTCCCAGGGTACTGTGGGGGGGGCTGGCCTCTTCTCTTGGGTGGGGAGGGCTCCCCTCCTGGCACCTGTGTGGTCCACGGTGAACTGAGAAGCCTGGGGCCCGTGTGGGAGAGCTCTTGGATTCTACATTCCCTCCAGGAGAGATTTTCCTCCAAATCGCCTCTATTTCTTCTCCGCGTATATGGCATAGCTGCTCCCTAAGCCTCACGGTTCAGCATCACTCTGGGAACCGGGGAGTACGCTCAGGGGTTGAGCTCCTGCTTTCTCGTGGATGTACTGGTTTGGTTGTTAACCCGATTCTCCGACCCTGGGACACCAAGGCTGCCAGCCAGGTGCGGAGCCGTGGGCAGGGCGATCAATGTCTTGAAGACAACTGGGTGGTTCCGATGGCTTTGTCCCTTCTAATCGCAGAGCCGGAGGAGAATGAAACTGTAGCGGCAGAAACTGAAGACACTTAAGTTCCACGGAGACCGGCTGTCCCATACCCTGTGTCCTCGCTTTTCTTCCCTCTGCCCCATCAAAGCTTTAGGAGAGTCTGGGCGGGGGCGGAGGGGGGTCGTAGATACAAAGAGTCATAAATGTTGGGGTTCAAATATTTGGGTTTGGGTGAGTGACAGGTTCACTCCTCCCCCCTCCCCTTGGCACGGGTGTGCCGCCGTGCACCCGGGAGATGGAGAGATTATGCGAATCCGTAATAAAGCGACGTCCAGTTAGTTCATCAGCATCGTGTCTCTGGCCAGGCAGTGATTTTCTAGTCTGAAAAGACAGTGCGATCGGCCGTGTGAGAGCTGGTGCCTGCTGAACTGGATCATAAGTGGCGGATTGAAGAGAGCCGCGGCGCACCGCAGAAATCCCACAGTCCGGACCCGTTTGTGCCTTCGTCTGCCAGTGCCGGAAGGGCGCAAGGCTGCTTGCAAAGATGCGTACGCCGTTGCCAGACGTAATCAAATAAGTACGTGGGCCGAGAAAATAAGACAGAGGAGAAGACAAGGCTGAGGAAGCAAGGGTGGAGCCAGGAGTGGGGTCAGGACACAAGCTTCAAGACATCAGACCCGGCACGTTTGTTGGAGGTGGAGCCCTGGGGCGGCCTGGAGCCTCCCCTGGGCCCACCCAGAGAGGGAAGCAGCCTCTGGCTGCAGACCCAGCGTCTGTGCAACAGAAGCAAACCAGCTGCTCAGCAGAGGCCCGGCCGCTTGTGTCACCGGAGGCAGAAGGAGGTAGTTCCACGGGTCCCCCCCAAACATCCAGCGTGTAAAGCAACGAGTCCTAAACTGCTTTTACAGTCCGTACGGCGAGGGACTGACCAGGACGGCCCTCTAGGGTCGTCGTGTGATGTTCCTCTAGGAAGGGGGGGATGGTTGGGGACCTAGAGGTGCCCCAAACACTCTCCGAAGGTCCGACTCTATCAGAGTTTCGATTGTCCGTGACAGACTTTCCTTCAAGCCATTCTCCATGATGAGTGATTCCCTGTTGGAATGCCAGAGGCTGCTGCAGTGTTTCAGGGGTGTGTGGTGTGTGTGTGGTGTGTGTGCGTGTGTGTGCGTGTGTGCGCGTGTGCGTGCATGTGCGTGCGTGTGTGTGCGCGCGTGTCTGTGTGTGTGTTGTGCGTCTGTGTGCATGTGTGTGTGTGTCTGTGTGTGTGTTGTGTGTCTGCGTGGGTGTCTATGTGTTTGTGTCTG
>JAHRIG010000575.1:7731606-7835418 GCA_020311275.1 Eira barbara | reverse complement strand
TATGCCCTAAACGATCAGCTTTGTTCCTCTCGTTGTTCGCGTTGGGGTTCCTCATAAGATTTACTTGAGGAAACGGGTTCCCACGGCTAACACTAGTGTGAAAATTGGAGTTTAGAAAAACGAGATGGACTTCACTTCACGAGTGGTTGTTCTCCCCACAATGTGCTCCCTGAGCAGCGAATTTTGAGGTGATTCTCCTTGACAAGCGCTTAGAGGGCGGCTGCCCTGGGACGCTGGTTGGGTTCACTCCCATATGCTTTGACAGTTGGTAGAGCTGGAGGTGGCACCGAAATCCTGTGAAGGCTGAGGAGGTGACTAGGACACCTTCCTAAACAGAGCGCTATTTAGGACGCGGCTCCTGCCACACCAGCGCCTCAGAGCTGGCGTCTCCTCTGACTGGTTGGTGTTTGACTGGCCTCCGTCTTGATTGGTCAGAGTCCGCACCCTGAGTGTTTTTACAAATTTTGAATCTCACCCTGTCTGTGGGTAGGGTTGGGAAACTCCTCAAGGAGAATTTGGGGTCCCATCTAGAGTCCAGACCAAGGGTCTCACAACTTCCCAAACTCTGACTATGGCAGAAATAATTTGATCCAGAAAAAAAAAATTTTTTTTAAACATCTACCTCAGCGACTAACCTCCTCAATAAACATAGATTACGTTTGACCTTGGACATCGTGGTTCCCTCTGATACGAACTAGCCACACGCTGAACACCCAGGCCCTAGATCAAGCTAACTTTACATCTGTATTTTTTATCTAAGGCCGTCAAGGGACGAATGGTTTGTGAATAATGGTGACATCGGGTTTCACAATAGCTGACCGACATGCTTTCTTTTGGGCAGTAATTAGAGACTAAAGCCATTTGTCTGTAAGAGCCCCTACTAACTCATAATCACACAACTGTGCTCTCTGTTCGAAAGAGAATGATTGTTCTCTGGTGGTGTTTGGTTCATCGAGGAGGGCCCTCAAGGAATCAAGACAGAAAATAAGGAGGAAAAAATACAAGCCTGTTTCACGCGCTGTTCATAGTTTCGGGGTGTTTTTCTAGGCACCATTCGTTACTCTAAAAGCCGGGGACAGAGCAAGGATTAGGTTCCTGCTCTTATGGAGTTTACATCCTAGTGATGACACACAGATAATAAACATTTAGCAAATGTTTTCTATTATGACTTTGAGCTAATTGCAAAATCTGCAACCATGTGGTTTCCGCCGATTGCCTTTCTTCTTGGGTATGGATCATGTTTTCCTGTTTGTTTGTACATCTAGGAATTTTGAATTGTGCCCTGGACTTTGTAGACAAGCTGTGGTAGAGACTCTGGGTTCTGTTATGTTCATGCGAAGAGTATGTATTTGTTCGCCAGTGTGTTTGTTTTAGCTGGACCATAGCTGAAGTGTCCATTCAGTTCTCTGAGGCTTGGCTGGCCTGCTTGAGTCTGCCCTAGCCGGGTAGAGTTTGGGGGTTGACCTGATGTTTGGCAGCATGACTCATGAGATTTGGGTCCCTCCCTCAGTGATTCTCTCCTTGCTGGCGAGTTTCTCATCTTTCCCAGCTGCTGGTGATGCCCTGAACCCCGTCTTCTGATTGCTCCGCAGTAAGACTTCGGTGTCTAGCCTCACAGGGCACTGATGGGGGGCTGCCCTCGGCTGAAAGTCACACAAACAGAAGGGTGCTCAGTGTCTTTCAGTCTTTCCAACATCAACGTCCCTTCAGTGTCCCCCTGCTTTGAGTCACTCTCATGCCTTCTGAACATCATCTTTTAAGCATCGTCCAGACTTTACGACTCTTATTTGTTATGGATGTTATTTATGACAGAGAGTTGGTTTAATATGAGCTACTCTGGGACAATTAGGAGCAGAACTCCCAACCTTAGCAAACAAGTAGGTAGGTAGGTAGATGGATAGATAAGATCGTTTCAGGTGGTGATATGTGCTTTCTATGTTGGCAAAAAATCGTGTTGGGAGTGCGTATGTGGACCGGGGACTCCACTGGAGCGACTGGGGAGAGCCTCTTAGGAGTGACATTGAGCTGGACCCGAGTGAGGAGGGGAAGCCAGGCACTCACGGATCCGGGCGCGAGCCTCCAACGGGAGCGTCAGGCATACAGATGCTGGCGTAAGGGTCCGGGGTGTTGCCAAGGCAGGGATTCGGCTGTGGGGTGAGTGGGCGGTCAGAGAGGTGGATCACAGGGCCTGGGGACCTCAGGAAGGCGAGGGCATTTCATTCTGTATCTGACGAGAAATCACGGAAGAATTTGAAGCAAGGCATAATGTGGTCCGGTTGACCCTTTCCGAAGATCACCCCGGCTCTGCAGAGAACAGGCAGGAGCGGAAGCAGACTGCTTGGGTCGTCTAGGTCGGGGAGGGCAAAGATTGGGGCAAGAGCAGCAGCCCACGAGAGGCCCTGCGTGGGGGACAGGCCCCGGCAGAGTGGAGCGCTTCACAGTGGGGGTAGGGGTCAAAGCTGGCCATAGGGGGGCCAAACTGGGGACAGTGACAAAAGACCTAGATAGGGTTGACAGAGTGGCTCCTAAGAGACTGTTCCAAGGCCCAGTGGTCAGAGCAGAACAGCCCGGTCCAGCCCCATCTCCTCTCTGTGCAGCCAGGCCTGGAGGACATGCCTAATAGAAATGTCTTCTTAAAATCCCACAAAGTAAGATGTCTGCGTCTGCAATTCGACCCATGTGACGGAGGTCGGTGCTGGTCTCTCTCTGCTGCGTTTCCTGGGAGTTGGCCAGCCCTGGGGGCTCCTGCTCAGGGGCAGGAAGCTGGGCCCCTCCTGCCAGCTGGCGGGAAGGCACAAATTCAGACGCATGTATTTCCCAGAGCAGCCGATTATGAAACGTGAGGCTCCTTCTAGAGGGCCTAGGCAGTGTGGGCCCTTTCCAGAGGGCACGGGTGTGTGTCCCCCAGGGAGGCAACGACTGCAACCCTGTCCTGGGGACGGGGTCTCAGGGGTCTCCTGGGGTGAGGTTACAGGGGCGTCAGCCCTCCAAGGGCAGAGAGAAAGGAGTCTCCTCCCTTGACATGGGTGGGTGGCCTGGCACTTCCCGCCCGGGGCTAGGTGATCCCTGCGACTCCTCCGAAAACTGAAGTTTGAGACTGAAGAGAACAAAGGGAGAAGAAAGAGAAAAGGCAGTAAAACAGATTCCGAAGAAACACTCAGAAAAAGTCAAGACGAGGCGATAAAAACCGGATGAAACTGCTGAGCCGAGTGTCTAAGAGGAGCCAAGCCAGCAGCGCAAGAAGTTCAACACAGAGAGGAGAGAGGAGAGGAAGACATGGTAGACAAGCACGTGAAGGAGTAAGACGGGCCTTCGAAACGTCAAGGACAAGTGCGTATTGAGATGGAACCTCACGGGAAAGGAGTGTTTCCAGCAGTCAGAAGTCAGTGGAAAGCGCCATGCCAGGCGGTGCTCGGCACCAGAAGGGAGGGCTTCTTGGGCTGACGGTCCCCTGAGGAGAGGGGACTTGTTAGGGACAAAGGATGGGAGACGAGGGTCTGTAGCCAGCTCGGGTCCCTCTTGAAAGTGTGGAGTCCGAAGGCGGTCTGGGCCCCTTCCCTCCAGGCTCATAGACCTCCGGGCGGTTGTGGTCTTGCGCTCACGCGTCTGGGCTCGGGACGGCTCCCAGAATCGGCGCCTGTTCCGCAAAGGCCGCGGGCGGCAGGGAAGAGAGGCCTCGAGGACCTACCAGGGGTTCTGTGCCTGGCAATCTGGGAAATCGATCGGCCTCCTTCTGAAGCACTACTGCCTCTGCTGGGTGTTGTTTAGGAGGTAAGTCCCTGATCTCGGGGCCCAGGTGCCCGGTGAGTGCCAGCTTCTCCCCGTCTCCGCAAGCCTGCCCCCGCCCCCGCCCCATGGCATCCGGGGAAAAGGACCATGAAATTCAGGCGTCCATCTGCAGTGAACCAAGACTGTCAGGCAGCACCTGCTAAGAAAGAAGCAGCAGCACCTGTCTGGGGTCGTAAGAGGCCGTGCGGCCCACGGGGCATAGGGTGAGATCAGGTAGCCATTTCCTCCTGGGCCGGAGCAGAGCCCACTTGGAGAGTTCATTCCCATCTGCCACCCCGGTGTCTGGCTACCTCTTACCTTATTTTCCCAAGCATCTTGTTGGTTGTGTCTACATACGACGCGAGGCTCAGGGTCCGGGTCCCGGTCTGGGTCCGGGTCCGGGTCAGGGTCAGGGTTATAGTGAGCACCTGATCTGCATACACACCCTGGGAACCCTCGGAAGTTGGGGCAGATCGCTGTGATGTCTCCACGGCCAGCCGGGGGAGATGTCTGGGACACCAGTACTCCTGAAGTCAGGACTAGGAGCACCACCCAGCCTAGCCCCCGAGGATTACCCAAGAAGACCCAGACGTGAGCCCTGAGTTAAAAAGGGGCAGCAGATTCCCTGCCCGCTGGTACCACTGGGCATCCGTGAGGGAAGACCAGGTGTTCCTGGGGATCTTTTATCTTCCGCGCTTCTCAGGCGATCAGAGTCTGCCCAACCAGGAAGGCAAATCGCTCTAGTATGTAAAGAGCTTGACCCCTGGAGGCCCATCAAGATCGGGCTGGACCAAAACAGTTTGCCTCGGAAAGCTCTCTCGGGCTCCAGGAGACCTGGGTGAGCAGGGCCAGAGGCTATGGAGGACCATTGCCCGGACGTGCTAGCAGCGCTGGATATGGAGCCATAGGTGGGTCCTGTGCCAGGTGCTGGGGACACTGTGGTGAATGTGGGGGCTGCGTCCTCCAGGGCCCTGGAGTGGGGGTGCAGAGCTCCTCCCAAAGGGGAGGCCTGCGGAAGAACAGGCAGGCAGAGTGGGGAGCTCCCGGTGAACCCGGAGACCCGGCGATCCCCGGGTGGGGCTCAGAGCACAAGGTCACCGTGACGGAGGCTGAGGGCCCTGCATCCCAGGGCAGCCAGGGTTACCCCAGACCTACCGATGAGTCCCCACAACCGTGACTAATGAGCAAAAAGAGCTAACGGACTCCTCTCCATTCTCAAAGCCTCTGCCAGCGCTGCCACCAAGAATAATAAGCATTTAGAAACTAGTTATACATCTGGACAGATCTGTTTCAGTCTACTGGATTGAACATAATCATATTAAAATATAATGAACACATTCAAATACACAAGGCCGGATGGCACAGTCACTTAGAACCAGCGCTGGCCGGGGCCGCGGGCCGCGAACCGAGAGGGGAGGCCACGGCCTGGTGGGAGCGGGGCCCCCTTGAGCCTGTAATGGATTTCCTTGTCCCTTTTGGTTTAGGTCCCAAATCTGCTGCCTCCTACCCTGACACGGGCTTGTCCTCGCACACTAGTGGTGGTTCTGAACCCTGATTTTGTTGTCTGGGGCTCCATCTTTGTCCTGTCGGGGTTGGAGAGATGACGTGAGGGCTGCCGGGCGCTTCCGGCATGCGGATGGCCGCAGCCTTCACACCTCTGGGCAGCCAAAGTCCACAGAGCGGAGGTGGGAGGCCTCGCCGATCCCACCGTGTGGAGGCCTGGCCCAGGTCCTCCCTAGGAGGCTGGGTGGAGGGCACCGATCAGCGCTGCTGCTTCCCAAGCCCCGGCCTCTGGCTCCGCATCTGGCCCTGCCCAGCTGGACTCACGGAGCACATCTCCAGGTCTCCAGCTTGGATGCGGACTCGGGCCTCTCCTGGGAGTCCCCCGGCACCTGTCGCATGTTTGCGCCCAGCATGCCCTGGGTCAAGGCTCTGGCCTCAGCTCCCTGTGGTCCTGCACTTCTTGGCCTCAGCTGGGAGCGACACCCTCTGTGGGGTTTGGAACGTGTCAGGGGTGGGGTGAAGGGGCCCCTGTAGGCGTGGCGGTCGGCCCGTGGAGCAGCACTGCCATAGCAAAGGCAAAGGAGTCTGGGGTCGAGGCCGCTGGGCTCTGGGCTGTCTCTACGTGGGAGCTCCGGGACCCTGGGGAGGTACATCGGAGCCTGACGAGGGAAGCCACGGGTGAGATCCTGACTTCCCCTCCCACCCCAGGCCCCACGGAGAGGCCGGCGGGCCGGACACACAGCAACCCTCAGGCCTCTCCCTCACGCCTGGGCTCCCACCATCTCTCCCTGGCTTCCAGAATTGTCCCTCCCCTAAACGAGGCTGTGAAATCGTGGTTCTCAGGCCAGAGCTAGCCCAAAGAGAGTCTGGCCACTGCTGCTCCTGTGTTGTTGTGTTCTTTATTTTGTTGTCGCTTTGAAACTTGGGTGTCGTTGCCGGCATTTAAGAGTCAGCTGGTTTGTTGTCGTCACCATCTGGATTTCCAGTTCTTTAAACACTACAGCTGGCCCTGCTGGACGTAGCCCCTCACGGCAACAGTCAGTCGGTGACGAGCTGTGGCTACTCCTTTGGACGACGGGAATCATTCCATCAGAGTCTCCTGCCACCTTCCTGCTAGACGTTTGGCTTTTTGGCTCTTTGCATGACTGCCCTGTCCCTGCGGGCACTGGGGTCACCATGCCCTGCTGTATAACAAGGAGCCAGGACCGATGTGCCCGCAGTAGATCTCATACTAGTATGAATCAGACCAGCGCCTAGCCGAGAGGAGGACGGTCAGCTCAGGCTGCACAATGAAATACCGCAGACAAGGGGCTTTGAAGACAGACAGACATCTGCTCACAGCTCTGGAGACTGGAAGTCTGAGGTCAGGGGCCAGCATGGTCGGGGTCCGGTCAGAGCTCTCTTCCTAGCTCGTGGACAGGCCACCCTCGTGCTGTGCCCTCGCACGGACGGGAGGGGAGAGAGAGAGCAAGAGAAGAAGGGGGGAGCGATTGTTTCTTTCTTCTTACAAAGCTACCATCATACAGGATTAGGGCTCAACGCTGACCACCTCCATTAACCTTAACTGCTTCTTTAAAGGCCTTGTCTCCAAATACACTCACATTAGGGGTTAGAGCTGTAGCCCATGAATTTGGAGGGACACAGTTCTGTCCACGGGAGTGAGGGCAAGAGTGGCCATTGGGGTGGAGAGGGGAGGTGGTGTGAGGTCCTTGCACGCCCCATCCCGAGAGCTCCTGGTCTTGCATTAGGAGGGCCTCTGGCCTGCGAGAGAAGCTGTGTGACCTTTGGGAGTTACTCAGCCTCTCTGTTTCAGTCTCCCCAACTATAAATTGGGGAGTGCTGGATTAGTCTCTTTTGCAGGTTGCTGTTTGGACTTTGACACACAATTTTATGGCCCGATGAAGGACCCAGCCCTGTGTGGGCACACGACATGAATGATCCCGTCCCAGTCCCAGCACAGGCCCTCTGGAGCTCCCGTGGGACTTCCTGACCCGGGACCCTACAAAATTGCCCCGGCGCGTGAATCGGCCTCCTACCCCACTGCTCCCACCTGGGGATGGCGGTGAGAAGAGAGGGTGTTCTCTGATAGTTCAGTTTTTGCCTGCCAGAGCCCAGCTGCCTGCAGGAGTATTTTCATCTTAATAGGGGACTCTTCAAAGCAGAAAGCCTCCGAGACAGCAGGGACAGCGTGGAAGTGGAAGGGAAGGGAACATGCACGGACGTAGCAGCAACGTCTGCCCGCAGGGCGATCTGCCCCTGCACGAGGCGGTCCCCAGGTCTGAGGGTGGGACTGATCTGCTCCAGCAAGGTTCGGGGCATCGGGGCTCTGGGAAGGTTCTCAGGGAGCTGGAAGAGCCGCGCCCGCCACGGCCAGGAGACAGATGCTGGAATGTCGTCCTCCCAGGAGAGCCAGACCTGGGGCTGTGCCCTCTGTGATCTGGGAGCTTCTTTTTAGGGGTGGGGATCCTCCAGGGAGAGCTGGGAGCACTGAGGGTATCGGTGGCTGTGGCTGGCTGGATCCGGAAACTTCTTCTGAGACCAGGGGACGAAGGACTTTGACCAAGGCCCGAGCCTTGCTTTGGAATGAACGTAAAGCATTTTTTTTTCTTTTAGTTTTTTTTATTTAACTTCCAGTTAGTGAACACACGGTGTACTGTTAGTTTCAGGGTATGATACAGTGATTTAACACTTCTCTACATTACTTAGCGCTTGTCGTGATAAGGGTCATTTTCTTTTATTTGAGAGAGAGAGAGGGAGTGAGCGAGTGCACGGGCAGTGGGGAGTGGCAGCGGGGGACAGAGTTTTCAGCAGACTCCACACTGACCGTGGAGCCTGACATGGGGATCGAACTCATGAGCCTGAGGTCATGACTTGAGCCGAAATCAAGAGTCGGACGACTAATGGACTGAGCCACCCAGGTGCCCCCTGATAAGTGCACTCTGAGTCCCCACCACCTGCTTCGCCCTTCCCTCCCCCCACCTCCCCCCTGCGAACCATCAGTTTGTTGTCTCTAGCAGAGTCTGTTTCTAGGTTTCTCTCCTTTCCTTTGTTTGTTTGCTTGTTTCTTACATTCCGCATGAGTGAGATCATAGGGGCTTTCTCTTTCTCTGACTGACTTGATGTCCCAGTTTGTTTTTCCCACAACAGGTTCTGTGGGGCAGGATGGGGAGGACGGGGTTGGGGATCAGGTCATCCAGTGGCGGTCCCTGGATCAGCACAGAAACAGAGGGCAGACAGGCTCCTCTGGGTGACAGAGGACAGCGGGGGTCTGAGGGGCCAGGGTGGGGTCCAGTGGCAGTCAGCTTTCTGGGCCCATGTCCGAGTATCTTCATTTTCTGGGGAAGAGAGACCAGCCAGGAGACTGGGTGTCCCGGGGCACCGATGGCTCCAGTGAGGGGAGCGTGGTGAGGAGGCAGGGAGCCGGAGCCCACACCAGGGTTCATAACGGAAGCCTGGGCCCCAGAAAACAAAGATGGCCTTCCTGGCTTCCAAAGGTCTTGACATGCTTGGGACCCAAGGTAGGGTGCCGTGTTTGTCAACCCTGCTTGGCCATGGCATGTGTGTGAGTGACACTTGGGTGGCATGGTAGGTAAAGAGAGAGGCTGTGGGTGGCCAGAGGGACCCTGCCAGGATGCACTGGTGGATCCCCAAGGTCTGGGCAGGAGGGACACTAGCCAGGCATACCTGTAGCATCTCTGCAGAAAGTTAGCGGGCCCCAGTGGGTTGCTCAGGAGAGGAGCTGTGTTTGGGCACGTGGTGCACACCTTCCTACTTCTGCCACCACCAGCTCTGTGCCTTGTGCCCCATCTCTAAGATGGGGTTAATATTAATACTAATACCTTCATCCTAGGGTTACTTTCAGGATCAAATTAGGAAACTCGGGTACAGCGCCTAGAAGTAAGCTTGGTATGGAGTACTTAATTTGCCTCAACTGTTACTAAGTATTTATTTCATCCAATTTAAGATGTCCATGATTGTAAAAGTCACCCCGATTTCAGAGATGTTAAAACAAAAATAATTAGAGTCTCGGAACTGATTAAATATGGTATTATTTGGTTATGAGGGATCAGAACGAAAGGACGCCAGGTCCCGCCCCCTCTGCCAACACAGCGAGTACGACATGATCTGACTTAGGGGGTCTTCACCTCCCATGTCCTTGGGTCAGAGGCTAGATGTGGGTCCAAGGTGGCAGGGGCTGAGTGCGCTTAATGGTGGAGGGCAGCAAGGGGGTCCCAGCAGAGCCAACTGGGCCCTGCAAGCTGGGGCTGATAGAATTACCGAACACCAAGTCCTGCTGGGCTGAACCCACTGGGGCTTCCGGAGACCAAACCGAGGCGGCAGATGCCCCTCCTCTCTTGCTGTGTCCCGTGCAGGACTCCCAGGTCGTGTAAGTGTCCTTGTGCTGTCAAGTAAGACTGACGATGCATGTCTCTTTAATTGCTTACTATTATTATTAGTAGCAACTTAGCCGCCACGGACCTCACAAAATCACGATGCACCACCGCGTGTAGACACTATATTTAAGACCAATTCACGTATCAAGGTCACGGACCGAAGGAGTGTCTGTAACTGCGGAAACTCTGGCCATTGCGATGAGCTTCTGTGCAATCACTCTGCGTGGAGGCAGATCACAGGGACTGCCTCCCAGCACGTCCTGTAGACAGCTGACTTTACGGCAGCCGACATTCATTCAACAAGCGTTTACTGGGTGTCTACTAGTGCCAAGCCCTGAGCCTATCTGCAGGGACAGGCCCAACTACCACGTCAATGATCGTAGCAAGGGTGGCAGAAACTCTCTGACGCCATCCTACTCAGCCAAGAAAGCTAATAAAAGGCCCCCATCCTGTCCCTTCATTTTTAACCTGGCTTCCCCATCTCCGGAACTACTTATCGTGGATTCTTTTGGGGTTTCGAATGTATAATTACGTTCTCTCTAAGGAGCGAGAGATGGTTTTATTTTGTTTCTTCCTTTCCAATGTTGAGCCTTGAATTGCTTGTCTATTCCTGTCCGTTAATGCCCACGGCACGGCATTAAGAGTAGCAGGGACCGTAGCAGTGAACAGTCATGGTGATCGAGACTTTACCTCGACTTTCGCCCGTAAGTCTTCGCTGTTTCCTCAAAAGTAAGGGGCTGGATGCTGACTTTTGAATGGATGTGGACATAAGGAAATATGCAGTTTCCTATTTTACTGTGGTTTTCCACCTCCAGTTTAACTGCTCAGAGCCATCGATAGTTTCTGGTTTTCATTTGGAGGAACTAGAGTTTAGGATACTTTGCTTGTGCGACTCTGAGCCAGGCCATGACGTGACATCAAATCCCCGCAGGACTAGCCCTTGCAGAATTATGCCACAGATGCTTCTGAGGAACCGGTTCCAGGCTTCAGACTTGGGTTAGAATCTCAGCTCTGCTTGGGTGTACATGTTATTTCCATATATCCAAATGATTTTGGAGAGAAATGGGTAGAAAATGAATTTTCACTTTTACAGTACATTTAAGGGAGCATTTAGCCTGCGCTTTTGTATTTTTCAGGCGCTCAATGGACATTTCCTACATGAAAACCAGCAGTTTATTTTTTTTCCTTTTATTTGTGCTTTTGAAGACTCCTTGGTATTAAAAGATTTTAAGTGATGGTGAGCAGTCACTTCTGCAGGACAGTCTCAGAGTCAATAAAAATGAGCACGATGGTCAGGGTTTGTTGTTCAGCAGCACTTTGAGCAGCATTTTCCTCTCTGACAACATCTCTCCTGCAGAAGGAGCTCCAGTGCTCACGGGTTCCAGTAAAGGCAACACTTAGCTGTGGGGCTGGTTGGAGCTCAAACTATGCCCTGACTTCTTGCTCTCAGCCATGGTACCCACTAACCACCACATGGCATGACCCACTCCACTCAACACTTTGTCCAGAGGCACTGTCCAAACAGGATTATACTAAGGGAACACCTGGGCACTGTTGGTGAGATTGTCAGTTGGTACAACCGCTATAGAAAACATTATGGCGCTTCCGCAAGCAGTTAAAAATAGAATTTCCATGAGATCCAGGAATCCCACTTCTGGGTCCATATTCAAAGGAAATAACTCACCATCAAAGAGATACTCATACTTTCATGTTCATTGTAGGGTTACTCACAGTAGCCAAGATGTGGAAACAACCCAGTGTCCATCAATAGATGAGTCAAAAAAGAAAATGTGATATATATACACATCACACACACACACACACACACACTCATTGGAATATTAATCTGCCCAAAAGGAAGGAAATCCTGCCATTTGTTACAACAGGGATGAACCCGGAGGGTATTCTGCTCAGTGAAATAAACCAGGGGCCCCTGGGTAGCAGTCGGTTAAGTGTCTGAGCCTTGGTTTAGGCTCGGGTTAGGATCTCAGGGTTGTGGGACAGAGAGCCGTGTCAGGCTCCCTGCTCAGCCTGAGTCTGCTTGACTTTCTCTCCCCTTCATGCTCTGCCTCTGCCCCTCCCCGCCCCTACACACACATGAACTCTCTTTCTCTGTCTCTAAAATAAATAAATAAATCTTTTTTTTTTTAAAAAAGGAATAAAAAGAAATAAGCCAGACACAGAATGACAAATAATGCGTGACCTCACTTATATATGCAGAATCTAAAATAAATAAATAAATAAATAAATAAAAGTCAAGCTCATAGTAACAGATAATAAGATGGTGGTTACCAGGGGCTGGGAGTGGAGGAAAAGGGGAAATGTTAGTCGGAGGTGGTCAGAGGGTGCAACATTTTAGTTATAAGATACAGTTTGGAGACCTGGCATGCAGCAAGAGGACTACCGTGAATAATGATGTTTTATATACTTGAAACATGCTAGAGGCAGTAAGTACAGACATGATGGACAAAGACTCAGAATTGTATCCCGTTGTAATAAAAATACGTTGTATTTGTGGATTAATTTGATGACCCGCGTGTGGAGGGTTTTGAGAGAAAGGCCCACCTGCAAAGCCCTCTTCAAACATCAGGGAGCATACAGTCACGGTTTTTGTTTTTAAGATTTTATTTATTTATTTACTTGACAGAGAAAGAGAGAGAGCACGAGCGAGCGCACAAGCAGGGGGAGCGGCAGGCAGAGGGAGAGGGGGAAGCAGGCGCCCGCTGAGCAGAGAGCCCGATGTGGGGCTCAGTCCCAGGACGCCAGGATCATGACCTGAGCTGAAGGCAGAGGCTTAACCGACTGAGCCACCCAGGCGCCCTGCAGTCACGATTATAATGTGCCTGGGGCTGGGGCTACGAGACGCAAAGGCTCTAACTCGATGCCCGAGGCGGTCAGAGTGGTGGGCGCATTCTTGGTGGACACTTGAAGTGGGTCTTCATCTGGATAATCAGTCTGGGGAGTATTCGGCGCTCCTAGCAACGAAACAGAACCACTCGCCCCATACGTACGAATTATTTATGTCAAACAGATGCAGGCTTGGACACTCCAGTGGTAAACACTAGGTTCTCAGCCACACCTCACTCCCACAGGTATTGCAATTTTTAGATACTCCAAAAGGGACCAAAATCCAGGAAGGACTGAGTTTGCCTGTGACCCACGTACCCAAATAGATCCTAGGAGACCCAGATGCTGGGATGACAAGGTGGCCCGTTCATGCAGACTGCATCCCTCTCTCTCTCTTCCTCAGAGGCGGGCCTGGGGAGCCATCATGTTCCTCAATGGTGGGACTGGAGGGCAGAGTCCAAACTCCCCCTCCCAGACACTCTCTAGGACAACCTGATGCTTTGAACTGAAGTGATGAGAGTGACCTCCTTTGGCCTGTGCTTTGTGTCTGTGTCCCATCTTGATTCTGGGTCCTGTGGGGTTGTGTCTTGTGGTGCGTTCACTTCTGTGCCACTGTCGCCCCCGTCCCACTGTGGGTTCCACCCAACACCCGCCTGAACAGAGCGGTTCGGCCACTGCCTGTTAGGTGCAAAGGGAAGGAATGAATCGTGATGGCTGGCGTATGTAGTGCTTACCCCGTGCCAGGCACTTACAACGGCCCTAGACAGTAGCTGCTATTATCATGAGGTCCATTTTGGTGCTGAGGGAAGGGAAGCACAGAGAGGTCAAGACACTGGTCCGTAACCACACAGCCCATGAGCAGCAAAGCCAAGACTTGAACTGCATGTTCGGACTCACTTAGCCATGCTCTTAAACACATCACGACCCCCAATCCCTGCATGTCATGGGATGGTAAAAGACGGGAGCCGATGGAGCCCGTGAGGGCCCAGAGTGCTTCCCGGCGAGCGACCAGTGCTGCAGGAACGCTTTAGCTGTTGAAGCGGCTGGGCCAGCTGGGTCATCGGTGAATGAAAAGCTGAAGAGGACACAGGTCTGGGTCCAGGAATGAGCCCAGAGCCCTGACTTCAAAATGTGGGCTCAAAACCCAGCTTCTGGCTGACCTTTTGGGTGATAATAAAGATAACTGGCAAATGGCATGAAGGAGACATTCTAGAAATTAATTGCCCTTAGGACTTTCATGAGGAAATGAGGTAAGCAGTTAATCTGGGAACAAAGAGTTATTTTCAGTAGGTACTTACGGTGGGTCCCAGCGTGCATACGGCCGCTGGGGACTTGGGAGGGCACGCAGCATGGCTCTTGTCTTTGAGAAGCTCCTAGTGAAACGGGAAGACGCGGGTCCGTCTTCTATGCAGATGCCAACTTAGAGAGTCTCATTAGTTGGCCCTGGGCCACAAGTCCCAGCCTGTGGAGGGCCTCTTGGTGTCCCCCATGGTGCATCAGGCCAGCTATGACCTGGAGAGGAGCATTCTGGTGAGATGGCTTCTGGCTGGACCAACCGAGTCCCTTTCTGGCTGCGGCACCAGCCCCTGGCTTTGTGTTTCTCTGGCACAGCGTGAGTGCCCCAGGGAAGGGCCCCAGAGGCCAACTGAGCAGCAGGAGAATCGTTCCTTATGGGAAGCTGCCACCCCCAGTGCCCGGGACTCCTGTCCGGCTGTGAGCAAGTTCCAAGTAATTAAGTGGATGGGTTCTAATGCCCTTATGACCATCAGTGTGGCATCCTCTGCTGAGAGCTCCCGGCAGGCCTTATTGTGGTCTTGGCAGCCAGAGTAGCACTGGAGGGTGTCCCTGCCCTGGCGTCCACTCTGCCTGGAGGGGACTGATGAGGGAGGCGACTCAACACATCGGGAAGTTCTTGTATATGGGGGTGCTCGCTCTCTTTCGAAATCGGTGTTTGCTACCAGTCACAACTTTGATGGTGCTAGGCCCTTCATGGCCACTAAAATAATAGGTCACTTTTCTTTTGTGTTTCTACTATAAGGACCCAGGAAACTTGTTTTTCCTTTTTAACTTAATGTGACAACTGAAGGCGACGAAAAGAATTTAGACGTGTGTGCAGCACATGAGGGCAAGCGGGGGCTCTAGTGTGTGTGAATCTGAGTTGTGTGCGTATGTGTGGGAGGGTGCCTCTGGGTGCTCATGTCGATGGGGCAGTGTGTGCAGCTGTGTGGCTGCTGGATGAGTTCTCTTTGTTGTGTGTAGGTTTGAGGATAGGGGCTGGGTGTGGGTCTGAGATCACACAGAGGCCGTTATAGGATGTCTCTTTGTAGGGAGTCTCTGTGGCCCCAACCTTTGGGGATTTCCAGCCCAGTCACACAAAATAGAGCCTCAGTTTTGGGGGAGAGTCCAAGTCACATGCCACAACCCTCAGAGAACCACAGATCTTATGTCAGGATTATCCAGAGACCATCGTCCAGATGGTCTAGACTGACCTAGATTATGCAGGTTTCCGGTGCAGGTGGAAGTTGCAAGCACATAAGCACGTAGTCAGTTAACAGGACTGTCATTCGTCATTCCAGGAGCTGACCTACCTTGGGCATAGGGCAGAGAGCCTGTCTCACGGAGCTGGAATGGGGCTGACATTCAATGCCTACCATGCAACAGATTTAAAACCATCCTTTACAGCAGTAATAACGTCTACACACACCTCTTCAAGGCTTTGTGTTTCTTAAAGGCATTTTCTGAGCCTCATCTCCTCTGGGCTGGCTTCTGCAGGGGATGCTTCCCGGACCTGGAGGGACAGCTCTCAGCAGAATCAGAAGGCTGCTCTAGAGCAGGGAGCCCTTCCCAGGAGGCGCTGTGCAGGCGCCGCGAGTGAGGAATGGAGACTCATCCGTCTTTGCCAGGAGAGGCCTGCGCCCGCTGCACTGGGCAGACCTCCCCCCGGGCAGGCTCTTTCAGACAAGGGCTCGTGCAGCGCGACCAGAGCTTGCTTGGTTCATCACCAAGGTTCTCCCAGTTAAACTCTCCGTACTTCGCATCTCTTGAGACTCTTTGTTTTAATTTCCTTTTAACTTCAATATGGAACCAAAGAGAGCCAATATCGATTAAATGTTAGTTCAATAAGTGTTTGTTTCACAGCAATTATTTTAAGGTTGTCCCTGCGTGGGCCCACAGGACACAATGTACATCTGAAGGACTCCCTGCCTGGAGCTTTTCTCAGTACAGTGTTACCAGGAAAGAGGGAAAACATTTGGACATCAGCAGAAGTAGGCACAGCTGAAGGGTGCCTTCAGCCCAGCCAGGGGCCCTCACCCGAGCCTAGCTGTAAAGGGCGAGTAGGGATTAACCAGGTGTTGGAGAAAGAAGAGAAAGGAGGACAGGAGGGACCCCAGAGGCTCCGTACACGTGGGAAGCAAGCCCGACGGCAGCTGGTAAACAAATGCTAATCTTGGGTGCCCCTTGTTTCGTCCAAGGAAGATGGGATAACGTTGCCCTGGGACTGTGAGCAACACCACAGGCTTGGCAGGCTTGGCAAGAATCCTCTCCCTGGGATGGCTGTTTCTAACCTCTGGCCCCATTTGTTTCTGTGGCTCTGCTGATGTCAACAGCAAAGCAACAGATCGTGCCGGCGAGATGCTGGGCTTTCCCGCAAGGTGCAGTCGTGTTGGAGGTTCTATGGCTCTCCACGTGGCTTCGGTTACAGCAAAGCCCTTGGGAGTGTGAGCGGAAAAGTACCTGTAAATATTAAGGTTGGTTCCAAAAACACATTACCGGTTGGTCGTGTCACGCCCTCGGGTGACATCGAGGCCTCGTTCATAACTTACACCTGTCACGACTGTAGTGACTCATCTTGTGCCACTGTCCTGCCTCAGCGCGGAAGGGAGGGTGCCGACCACTGAGGCCGCTGACTCGAGTAAATAAGCCACCAGCAGGTGCCGGCAGTAAGTTTCTGTCAACTCCTTGCAGAGCGTGCGTCTCCGCCGACGTTCCCTTGATGGGCTCGCAAACCTCTCTGAGAACATCGCTCTGGACCTCCGATGCGGCTGCCCGAGCAACCTGGAGAGGGGAAGCCTGAGAATGAGGAGAAGGGGGGCAGAGGAGCCCCCGGAGGGGGAGAGGAGCCGCCGAGGAGCCAGGCCCCCGACTTCCCCACTTGGCAAGTCTCCTTCCCCCAATCCCCCCGGAGAAAGCGCTTTCTCGGGTGTTTGCTCAGGACTTGATTGTTTCCAGCCCTCAGGTAGGGGGTGGCGCGGGGGCTGGGAGCCTTTGCTGCTGCTGAGTGTCCCAGTGTGGGCGGGGAGAGGACGCCCCACAGGAGGGGTCCTGGGAGGATGGGTGTCCCAGCTGGGGACAGAGATTGTACCGTTCGCCTTGAGCCTGACGGGTTCCCATTGACTGTATCTGAGACGCGTGGATGGGGCAAGGGGACCGGTTTGAAAACTGGCCTTCTCGGGACTGATGAGGTCGGAGGGTGCTTGTGAGGACAAACAGAAACAGACGTCATTTATAGA
The DNA here is from genome assembly GCA_020311275.1 of Eira barbara. Classification (NCBI taxonomy): domain Eukaryota; kingdom Metazoa; phylum Chordata; class Mammalia; order Carnivora; family Mustelidae; genus Eira; species Eira barbara. The sequence continues at coordinate 7,818,395 of JAHRIG010000575.1, read as the reverse complement.
GTGTGTACCCTGGGGCTGGGTGGGAGCGGAAGCCTGGCAAAGACAATCTCGGTGAATCCTCATGATAACCCCAGAGGAGGATTATTAACCCCGTTTTTACAGGAGAAAAGACAGACATTCAGCAACTTGCTCCTGATGGCACAGACAAAGGTAAACCCAGGATTCCTACCCAAATGTCTCTGAATCCAAAACGTGCATTTGTAACCACCGGCCGACCTGCCTCTCCCCACTTACAGGTGAGGAGGTCAGTTCAAGGGCAAGGGGCTCTATGTGCTCCGAGCCACAGGCTTCCTGGGGTTCGATTCTGCTTTTTCTTTTCCTTGGGGACATTCAAGGATATAAAAACTCAAGAGGAATTTCAACGCTAGGTGGTTTTGTAGGGAGGGGGATTGTGATCTATGTGATGCTGGCGTCGTTGAGTTGGTCTGCGGTGAGTCATATAATCAGATGTTCTCAGATGGTCTCCCAAAGGCTTTTTGGAACGGGCTCTCGAGGCCTCCCTGCCACCAGCAGCCAGAAGTGGCCAAAAGTGTCCGTGGTGGGGGCCACGAGTTCATGGTTGGGCTGCGGGGGATAAAAAGGAAGGGGGAATATTTGAGGTGACTACGGCTCCTGACTTTCAGTAGTTTGTCCCTGGGGCTGGGGGCTCAACGGCAGGGCCCAGCACAGAATGCGGTAAGACTCTATCCAGAACCTTCTCTAACACAACTCGTGGTTTGGGAAATCAAAGCTGGGAGCTGACAAGACCCTTGGCCGAGGGCGTGTTATGCTGAAGGGCAGGCTTGGAGGGTCAGCTCAGGAGGGTCGGCCAGGTGTGGGGGTGATCGGGGCTGGGCCTCCCCGTCCCAGCTCACCCCTCCCAGGACAGGAGCCCCAAGAGGAGGAATGATCCAGTCCAAGGGTGAATTTCCTGGTCGGCCTTTGCTCAGACTGGGATAAGTGACAGACTCCTGGGTGCTTGCCCTGAGAAAGGGCGGGGAGGGCACATGGAGGGAAGGAGGTCAGGACTGGGGCAGGGAAACACTTCTGCGGGTCCCGGGCGGGCTGTGGTAAATGGCAAGCGTGGCCGATGCTGCAGAGGGAAGGGACAGTTGTCTACCCCAGTGGCTACGAAGCCGTCACGCAGGAAGTAACAAGGGAGTCCGACGGAGTCAGACTTCAGCTCAGCATATTCGGGCACAAAAAAATATTTCCTCGTTTGTTCCTATGGCTTTGGGATTTAGAATTTTTTAGCCAGACTTGTGATGGGCATGAATTAGACAGTTTAGGTGCTCCTGTCTCCAGGGGCAGCAGTAGCCCAGGCAGAGCAAATCTGCTTCTCCCATGCCTTCTCCCTGGGGGTGGCATGAATTCTTTTTGGACCCCAGGCTGAGGGTCTCTATGGCTCCAGGATCATTCCCATCACAGATTCACACCCACGGCCGTCACAAACACACGTTTGCTTACTCTTCCTTGGGGGCACACCCACACATTTTTCAAAGATTTCCTTATGCAATGGGCAGAAGGGGAAAATTGAAATGGGGCCATGGGAGTGGCTTCCACTGTCAAGGTCTCGGCACAAAGGCTGGGCACGGAGGGGAAGGGAACCCAGCCCCCGGGGACGTGTCCTCACGTCAGTCTCCGGCAGCAGCGAGTTGCAGAGCACATTGTCTCCTTGTCCTTTGTTCCTTAGCTACGAACCTCCTTCAGAGAGTACTGTAGTGGGGCCTGCAGAGTGTCAGGCCCTCCCCAGACCCTGAAGCTGGGCGGTGGCTCATGTGCTCACACCTGAAACGGGCAGAGTAGACAGAATTATACAGCAGGGAGGCATCTCCTCGATGTGTCCCATCTACCTGCCCCAGGCCATTCTCACACCTCCTGGTACCATTTTGGTTGCAAGTAACAGAAATCAGGCAGAGGTCTCCTAAATGAGAAGAGGAACGTGTTTGGAAGACTTCAGGCAGGGGTTGCGGGTACAGGGGCTGCCTCCTAGACTCCAAGACCTCAAAAAGGGGCTGGAATGAAGGCCTGGGTGATACAGAAAACCCGAGAAAGCTGCTTCTATCTGCCTGTCTGCATGTCTCCAGTTTCTCTGTCCATATGAAAATCATCCTTGCCAGATAGCTGCCAACTTAGGAAACCAGCTTCAACGGAGAGTCGGTGTGGTCTCAGTTCCAAACTCCCTCACGGCTCGTTGCTGTCCACTCCGGATCAAGACAGCAGAGCAAGCGAGGAGAGTCAGAGGGTATGCACATGGGCGCTTCCGCTATAAATACATGGATGGAAGCAAGGCAGTGGCCAGAGAAGTAGGCGCCTTGTCAACACAGCCCCTTGAGGTATTATTGGCTTTTGTATACCATTCCTGAGGTTGGCTGGCCATCCGCTAAGCGGTGGTAACGTGCTTGCTGTTAATGCTCTAAGCTAGAGCGTTTAAAAGAAGCTGGTCCCCAGAGGAGAGAATTCACTAATGGAACCAAAAAAATCACTAATGGAACCAAAGCGATGAGGTAGATAAAGCTGGCTAGCGGCACTAAGTGCCGTGTGGAAAGAAATCCTATGTAGAGGGCAGGGACTGGGGAAGCCGGGTACCCCCTTTATGCCTCCCAGTTTTTCTCCCAGATCTCCTCCTGCTGTTTATCAAAGAATTCTGCAGACTATCTAATCCTGTCTTTGCCAAGTTGTAGGTAGACTTTCTCTTGACATACCAAAGAGCATGACCTACAGACGGGGACCCCCTTCCCTTCTACTTCATTTCTTTGAGCCCTGCGAGGGCACAGGTCGTGAAGACCTGACTTGCCTCTAGCCAAGGTGCTCACTCCTCGGCCTGGAAGACCGAGGAGGGGTTCTTCCTCTTTAGTCCAGACTTTGGACTAGGTGTAGAGCTGACTCGTGGATACTCAGTAGGCCCAGAAGGCCAGCTGGAAGGGAGTCCCCGGGAGTAGAGAGATGCCCAGGTAGCTTCCACGGACGACAGCTCAGGAAACAGCCCTACCGCCGTGGTGCTGCCCCAACCCAATCTGAAGGAGGCTTTTCTGATATGGGGAGAAATGGATGTGCACTCTTGATATATGAGCTAAAAATAGCCCATGTTCCAAACAAAGTGTTTTTAGTATTTTGAAATGAAAACGTGTAGACAAAGCAAGGATTCAGAATGCATGACTCATTAAATTGCTGACTCCGAAAGCAATGGAAATTCAAAGGGAATTTTTCTTTCCCTATTTCTCCCTCCCACCCTTGCCTTGAATAGCTTATAAAAAGAGTCTCTCCATAAACAGGACCCATCAACTCCTCCATGATTTAAGGTCCTGCACAGTGAGAGGCAGGAGGGACGCAATCTCCACGGCCTGCTTACTAAGCTGGCCTCCCTAGCTGGGCTGGAATTGGCCAGAGGCCCCCATGCCCCCCAGCGTGCCCATCCTCGTTTTCCTCCTCGCCCTCTCTGCTCGTCCCTAAAGGTGTCTAGGGAATTCCACGGCGCCTCTGGGGCCACTGCTCCCTGCTGGATCTCAACAGCGCTCAACTCATCGGCCACAACCAGGATGCCTCGTCGCCGGGAAGTGGCTCCAGGGACGTCTTGGGGGAGAGGGCGTCTCATATGGTGCCCTAGCGGGAGGCAGCTGTGGGCAACTCCATCAACTCACTGGATGGTCTTGGGCTCATCGTGGGCTTGGGAAGGGGTGGGCCGCATCAGTGGCTCACAGAAACCTTTCTGTAGTAAGTCTCGTGGGGAATTCAGTACTTAAAGCAGAGAAGAGGATCTATCGTCACCGGAGCGAGCTGTGTGCGTGTGCGCGAGTGTGCCCACGTGGGAGAACGGGGAGGTTCTCCAGGACCCCTTAGATAAACCGTGATGTGTTACCCCTGAAGGGGCTGTTGGGACACCTCCATATCACCAACCCTTAAGAGCTGTGTAAAAATCACCCCCCAGTCCCTCCTAGTTGCCACCACGTGCTTCACCGCTGATGACCGCCACGATTCTCGAATGCCTAGCTCGCGTGTGAGCGGCTTGTCGAGTCTTGTGTCTGTCCTGAGTCCTGATGTCGTGTGAGGAAACTAAGACGGCCCTTGGATTACCAGTCAACATTTTGGCCTCGTGGTGCCTCCACTTCAACTCCCGTGACTTTCCTGCCTCTCGGCCTTCACTCCCACGGCCTCGGCCATCCTCTCGTCACCTTCGGGAGCACCTCACCTCTGAGAGCTCACACGAGTTCTCCTCTCTCGGACAACCTGCCTTATAGCTGTTTATGACTGCCTTTCCGGCGTCAGGATGTGCGGCCCTGTGAGAGAAAATCCTACACAGATATGGGGCCTGCGTGGGCGACCTTGCATTCGCACAACCTTCAACCCCAGTGGGTCCTTGTTTGGCTCAGGTGTTCTTCCAGGGGTCAGGCCCTGCCCATTCTCCACCATGACTGTGTCAACCCCTATCCACTCGTCTAGAAACAAGGTCACTTCCTCCTTCCCCCACGAAACAAAGCTCCCGGGAAGAAACTTCTTCAACCTCCCGCGCACCCTCCTCTCCCTCTTGTGCGTTCAAGTTCATTTCCCCTCCCCTGCCCGTCATAGCGGGGGAGGGGTCCCTCTACCAGTCCAAGGACCACCTGCCACGTGTGTGCAGATGCGACTTCCTTCCACACTCTCTCAGGAGCCTCATTCCTTCCACTTTACCTATTATTTGTCAATCTCGTTCTTCTACTAATCATAAACATCTGCTCTCTTGTCACTTATCTTTTTAAAAAACTGATAGGTTATAATTTTCCTCAAACTTCTTGAAAAGTCGGCCTATGCCTGTCCTCGTTCTCCACCTTTCCTTCACTTTTCTCCCCCCATTCACGGTGATCTGGCCTCCGCCCGGGTCGGTCCGCTGCTCCCACTCTGGCTGGAGGAAAGGACAGTGTTAGAGGAGAAGGAATAAGGCCAAGACGCCAATTCACGCTTCAGCTCATCAAAGTTACTGGGCGCGTTTACAAGCTCGACGTTTGCGGGCTCTGCCTACTAAATCAAGAACTTTTCAAACAGAACCCGGAAATCTGCTGCCCCCAGTCGCCTTTTCTTTGGGATGTGCGCTGACAGCCTGCCAGGTCCGCACGCGCTCCAGCTGGGGGCCCCCCCGCCACGGCGACACATCCATAAGCGTGTTTTGCTCTCCCTCGTTACACCAGCTACATCTCGTCTCCTTTCTTCCTTCCGGTCCCAGCCATCCAGTCGGGACAGCAGAGGATCTCAGCTGCGAATCTTACAATCACTCATTCTCCGGGAGATTGTCTGACCCCGTCTTGGGATTTCTCTTCCCACCCGATCTATTTATTCCGATGATTCTTCTAATGCAACCGTAGCAAAGTGATGATCCTCTGAACGTCATGTAAGTCAATATTCCTCTGAAAGGGCTTCATGCTAAGGAAGGTTCAGATGATGCTCGTGCATTATCTACCTCTTGGAGAACATCAACGCACAGGACAGTCTTAGACATGCCCTACCGCAGAGATCGTGCTTTATCTTTGTTCAACCCAGCTTTTCCAAACAGTTTGAGCCTGGAACGCCGAGTGTGAATAAATGTGTGTGTGTAAAAGCCTGGAAGTCACATTCTGCGTGCTTGTTTCCTCTTCCTGGGACCCGCTTGGTTCTCCGATCGAAGCAAATGGGAAGGAGCTGGAATACCGGGCCCAGAGAACGTTCACACCAATATTCACTCAAACACCGCCGCAAGCTGGTGCGCCAGGCTCTGTGCTGGGTGCGGGGGATAAAGCGAAATCTTTCTCCTAATAGGCTCGTGGAAAAGACGGACTCGTGCTCACCGTGGAGGTCATGGGTCAGGACAAACTCACGCACGGGGCACGCTGAGGAGCATGTCGCACGCACGCACGCACACACACACGCACGCACACGTCCATGCAGGTGGAGGCAGCAGTACAACCCCGGGGCGCATCATTCACTTGCAAAACAAGGATGCGGCGTGGGTGGCTCCCCCCACGGCTGTACAAGACACAAGGAGTAAATGAACACGAGTCCATCCACACACACCGTTTGTAGTTATTAGTAGTCACGCCGCTCCCGGGTATTTTTTTCGCTTAACAGTTTATCACCAACGTCCTCTCCCGCTGCTGGTTCTTTAGGCCGCTCTGTTTCCGCTCCCGCCGGCAGCGCCGCCTGAGCGTCTTTGTACAGTCATCCTAGGAACCGGAGCGAGTCTAAATATACATTTTCTAGAAGGGAAATTTCTGGGTCGGGAAGTATACGCACGTTTCTCGTGCCGGACTGGCCAAATCGCTCTCTGGAATTATCGTACAGGTTTGCCTGAGGGAAGGGCCTCCCAGGACAGGATCCTGGCGTGGAGGGGTGGGGACAGGAGCGGAGCAGGACTTGCAGGTGGTAACGAACGCAGCAGCGTCCCTGAGAAGTGAGAGGGCACAGGGCCAGGAGCACCGTCTTCACAGAGAAGAAATTTCTATGTGCACAAAGCGTCCATCCAAGTCTGCACAGAAAATACTACACGTGGTCTTAGCTCACACGTTTTGATTGTTTTCACCTGCCTGGAGAATTTCTCCAACGTCCTCCTTTTACCAAGGATCCGTTCATTTTCTGTGTGAGTCTCTCTAATAAAACAATGACACGAATCTATGATTAATGTTGACATTCATAAGGGGCGCCTGGGTAGCTCGGTCGGTGAAGCGTCCGACGTCAGCTCAGGTCACAGTCTCGGGGTCTTAGGACCGAGCCCTGTGTTGGGCTCTTTACCTGGTGGGGAGTCTGCTCGTCTCTCTGCCCTCCCTGCTGCTCTGCTCTCTTGCTCTCAAATAAATAAATAAAATCTTAAAAAAGAGAACAACCTTAAAAAATTTTTAAAAATAAAAAGACCCACGTTGACATTAATAAACATCCTCTAAAGGCCCTCCATGCTCAGTGAGCCCGTTAGTCCGTAGGAATTTGCTTTCTTTCGAAGCGCTTTGGGCATTAGGCGTCTGCACGCTTGTCCTCCCGGCCCTTGCATCAGGACGCAGCAGCAGACCGGGGCTTACCGGCATCTGGATAAACACAGCACACGTTCATGCACTGTCCATGTCCCTTCTCAGCTGGAAATCTAAGACAGTTTAGTGTAAAACAAAAGTGGATACGTTATGGTGCGGAATGCTAGTTTTTAAGACAAAAACATTCAAAGAGGTTTCTTGCTGGCAAGGGGCTATTTCAGCCTGTGCCCCCTAATGATCTATCATCGGAAGCCCTGTTAGGAAAGATTTAGAATTGTTGGGATGGACCTGATGCATCCAGCACACGCATGGTGTTTCTATCAAATTTTTATTTGAGCATTTGGCTCCTACGGAGAAAGTGGGGCAGAGAAGGGGAGGGACGAGCGCGCGTCCCTTAAGTGTCTCGCTGCTGGCAGAAGACTGCAGAGAAACCACATTTTGCCTCAGGATCAAGTCAGCTTTGCCTGTCCCAGGTGCAAAGGGAACTGAGAGACACACCCAAGGCCGGTCCCTTGTCTCTCCTCCAGTCTGTGCCACTGGAGCCACATCCGGCTCTCTACCCGCGGTCCACACGTGGCCACGCTCGGAGCCTCTCCCTCCTGGACCTCTTACCCCTCCTTAGTCTGGCTTAGTTTTGTGCTAACCCCTTCCAGACCCGCTGGGGCCATAAACCAAAAACATCTTATGCTCGTGGAGTCTGCGGGTCAGGAATTCCGTGGGGACAGCGCCTTCCTGCTCCGTGGCGTCCGGTGCTTCCGTTGGAAAGACGCAGAAGGCTGGGGCTTGGAATCGCTGGGTTGAGTTTCAGGTTCGGTGCCCGGGCTGAGAAGGCCGAAAGGGCTGAGTCAGTTGGGATTCCTCTGCGCGACTCGCGCTTCTCACCCGGGCCTCTGGGTGTGAGGACAAGCGTTAGGGACAGGCCTTCTCGGAGGACCCGCTAGGACCTGGTTGTCCTTTTATGACTTTGCCTTGTAAAAATCCCTTCTGCCGTATTTTAGTGGCCAAAGCAGACTAAACCCACCCAGATTCAGGCAGTGGGGGTCGGGACGTCTCCAACCAGGAGGAGGAAGTTCAAAGAATTTGGGTCTCACATGGTAAAGCTTTTTCTTCACGGACGCTGGTCCTTCTGCCCCCTGATCCCAGGGACACCGCTCTGCTCCTAGGGGATGTGGGAGAACCAGATGCTGGGGCAGGTCAAGGTAAGGGGCGTTCCCAGTGCTCTGAGAATCCCGAGCGTGATTCCGAACGTTATGTTAGAAAAGTGTTAGTCTCTTTAAGTTATCCAACCTGGTACGTCCCATATGGGCAGAGACAGCACCAAGGACAGGCTTTCAGGAAAAGTGGCAACGAGCGCATTCCGGGAGGGAGAGTGGCCGGGGCTCCCGACATATCATTATGCGAGTGGGGCCCCCCACGGCTCTAGGGGACGCTTGGAGGGTACAGTTAATTGGCTGCTGTTCCCACAGGCCTTTGATGAAACGTACCTAAGGGAAAGCAGGAACAAATCCCGCTGTGCTGCTCTTGGCCGAATGTCTGCCTCCCTCCCTTCCCGGGGTCGTTTTCTCATATGTCCTTGAGGAAACAGGTGGGTTTCGGGTCTGTTCCTGGGTCAAGCCACCAGGCACTGACTCTTGTCACCTGCTCCCACCCACAGGCCTAGCACCGCGTCAGCCCGGCAGCTTCTCTGGGGGTTCATGCCCCAGTGTGGGGGGTCACCACCAGCCTGTGGGGCAAGGGTATGACTCCAGAGGGCAATTTCCCTCGCCGGACCCTCTCTCGAATCCCAGCAACGCCACCAACACACAGCAGACGGATACCGACCAAGAGTTTACCGAAGGCTTAGGAGTAATCAGAGAGTTTCAGTTTGGGGCACGGGGGATTCGCAGTCTACGAATACATCTTAGAGTCCCCCCAAAAACAAAAAAAAAATATTTTAAAGGGGTGTTTTCACGTCGGGTCCCTTTGGCAGTCTGGCGAAGTCTGTGAGTTATGTTTTCGATGCATGAACTAGAATAATTGAGGCAAGAGCAAAGGAAATTGATTATATCTAAGTGCACGAGCAGACATTACACAGAACAGACGCGCGACACACTCCTACATGCGTGCGACACACTCTTACATGTGTGCGATACACTCCTACATGCGTGCGACACACTCCTACATGTGTGCGACACACTCCTACATGCGTGCGACACACTCCTACATGTGTGCGACACACTCCTACATGCGTGCGACACACTCCTACATGCGCTTCCCTGATGCACTAAATAATAGGCCTAGCAGCGTGAGCGGTAACTGTCACAATTTTGGAGTATCGCAGTCGTAAGTGTGAACAACAGTGTGGATGACTCACGACAGTGCCCTTGTAGGAAAACGAGTGGCAAAGTCAGTCCTTCCGCTGCACCTCGCGGCTTGTGTTTATGAGAAAATCTGGATTCCGCGTAGGGTCAAGGAAAACAAAGATACACTCTTCCCCATCCAACGTCAGGGACCCCTCTCCTCTGTCCTCGGCCCCCCGCAGGGCGAGAGTCCCCCTGCGCCCGGTCTGCTGCGTTCCTTGGCCAGGTGGCCCGGCCTCAGGGCCAGCCCTGCCCTCTCATTTCCGGAGCTGGTGCTTCTCTCTTCAGCCCTCCCCAGGGCAAACCTCCCTCTCTCTTTAGAAAACCCAGCCTCGGGGCCCCCGGGGAACTCGGTGGGTCTTACGTCTGCCTCTCGGTTTTGGTTCAAGTCGTGATCTCAGGGTCGTCAGATCAGTTCCACTCCGGGGGTGGAGCCCGCTGGAGACTCTCTCTCTCCCTCCCCACCGGCCCCTCCCCTGCCTCTCTCCTTCTCGCCCTCTCACAACAAAACAAAAAATCCCCCCAAACCAGCCCAGCCTCTCCTCCAGGGCCGTCTCCCCCCGACTCCCCCTCCCGAGTTTGGCCATTTTCACACCATTGCACGTCCATGTTAAGGCTGAACCCGGGTCGAGAGACATTACCCCGGGGCTGGGCGGCGGATAGTTGACATTTTAGGAAGGCACTAGGCTTCAAGGCCACGCTTCGTGGACAGAAACTTTGCACAACCAAAGGCTACAGAGAGACTCAGACCTTCGACTTCTCCCAGGGTGAGGAGGATACATACCTCTGAGCCCCTTTCAGGGGTCTGCAGGGAGGAAGAAGGAGCACTAAGAAGGCTGTTCCGCTTCTCTCTCTCTCACCCCAGAGAACAGAGGCTCCTACCTTATCTCTTCATGGGGACCCTGGGAGCCCACACACAGGCACCTGCCCTGGGATGCTGCCTTTGGTCTCGTTCAACGTGTGGAGAAGGCAACCAAGTCGTTGCCCTGAACCTCACTCGGTCACCGAGGGGCAGAGACACTAAATGAAGAGGTAACCCGTTTGCCACAGCGGCGCACCGAGGTGTCTCCGGAACAGAGAACGCGCGTAGACCCCCGGGCCGCCCCCGGTCGGAGGGTGAAGCGTAGACTCAGCATAGAACCGAAAGGGGGTCGCACAGTAAGGGCGGATCCCAGGACTCCTGTAAGAGCTGCGTAATGAGAAGGAGCCCCACGATGTCAGTTCTAAGCTTCGGGTTCGGATGGGCTAGGAGGACGCCTGTGGTGGTGCGGCAAGACATGTCACCTGGGGAGACACTATGAGGGCTTAAACATTTTTAAAAATAAACTCATTTTTGGGGAACACTCTTAGATTTGCAGAAAAATCGAGAAGATGATACAGAGTTCCCATATATCTAACACTCAACTTTTTCACTGTCATTTCACCATGAGGATGGTACATTTAGTGAATGGATATGGACACAGTATGACTGACCGAGGCCCAGACTTCATTCAGATTTCCTTAGGTTTTTATCTAACGTCCTCGTCTCTTCCAGGACCTCATCCAGAATGTGCTGGTACATCTACATGTCATGTCTCCGTAGGCTCCTTGATGACCCTCACAGTTTTGAGGGGTATTGATCAGGTATTCCGAATATCCCTCCACTGGGATTTGTCTAATGTTCTTCCTACGATTAGACCGGGCTCATGGGTTTTGGGGAGGAAGACCACGGAGGTAAAGCGCCATTTTTATCACATCATATCTGAGGTACATACTATAAACTTGACTTGTCACTGTCCATGTTGACCTTGACCACCTAGCTGAGGGGTGTGTCAGGATTCTCCACTGTAAAGTCACTAATTTCCCCTCTTTCCACGCTGTGCTCTTCTAAATCCTTTTTACTGAAGTACAGTCGGCATTCGATGCTAATATCAGTTTAAGTGCACGACACAGCGGCTTGACAACTCTACACGTTGCACGAGGCTCGCCACAATTAGAGTCACCATCTGTCCCCAGACACTATCACAATGTCATTAGCTATACTCTCCATGCTGTACTTTTCATCCCATGACTTATTTATTTTACAGCTGGAAGTTCGTCCCTCTTAATCCTCTTTACTTCTTTTGTCCATCCCCTACCCGTCCCCCTTCTGTTTCTGGTTTTTGTTCTTTGATCTTCTGCTTTGTTTTTCTGATTCCTTGTATACATGAAATTATGTGGTATTTGTCTTTCTTTCTCTGACGTATTTCACTTAGCATAATACCCTTTAGGTCCATCTGTGTTGTCACAAGTGGGAAGATTGCGTTCTTTTTTATGGGTGTATAATATTCCACTACTATACATAAATGTGTCTATGCGGGTGGGAGGTTCCCCGTGTTTATCCATCCATCTACTGATGGACACCTAAGTTGCTTCCAGGTCTTGACGCCTGTAAATGATGCTGCAGTGAACATCGGGGTGCATGGATCCCTTTGAATTTGTATTTTCACTTTCTTTGCGTGAATACGCAGTAATGGAGGCACCGGATTGCATGCCGTATTCTTGGGAAGAAAGCTGCTATGCTCAGACTACACGTAGGAAACGAGGAGTCACACTCCATCTTATAAACTATCTGGAACTCTGCAGAGGAGGTTTTGCCTTTATTCAACCATGAGTTGACATACATATGGACTCGTGGACATTCATTTTGTATTTTGGGTAATAATTCAATACAGCTTTGTCGTGTTGCTCAAATGGCTGCAGCCTTGGCTGCCGGGAACTCTTGGCTCCCGTGTTCTGAGCAATTCCTTACTTCCTGGCACAGGAGATGCCCAAGGCTCAGCGTGCCCCCCCCAGCATGCTGGCCTGCCTTCTCCTAGTACAGAATGATACTGGAGACCAGCATCCGAGCCCTCCGTGCACTTTTCTGCCACCGAGGTATTGTTGGTTCCGAGTCCTCCCCGTGGCCAGGGCGAGGAATGTATGTGTGTGCATTAACCTACGTATGGGCGTATGTGTCTATACGTGTTTCTGTATGTAACCATCCGTGTCCATAGTAAGCCAGACAGGGGTCACTCTGCTGTCTTCCACTCTAATCCCTTATCACGCAGGTCACTCTAGCTGCCTGCCCTTCCTTACCGACCTGTAAACCCCCGCTTCAACAGCGAGAAAGCCGGTTCCTACCCATCCATTTGCTTAACTGCGACACAGTCCGAGTCGCATCAGACTCGTGTGGGAAACGTTATTAAAGACAATGCTTCTACATGCAATTCCTCTGCCCTGAGTGGGCCAGACGCCCCTCATTTGCGGAGGTGCTTGTGTCAGCACTCCGCCCCCCCACCCCGCCCCGTGCCCTCATCCCCACAGGGAGCTCGCTTCATACATTTAAATACAGATTGATTTGTCACATTCTGCATTCCGTCCTCAGGTTCTGCTGACCTCCTAAATGATTTTTTAAAACTTTGCATACATTAAGGTTCACTTTCGGGCTGAAGTTCAGCGGATTTTGACAGACGCATGCTGTCGTATATCCACATTATCGTATCCTGTGGAATAGTTTTGCTGCCCCAAAAAACACCCTGTGCTCTGCCTACTCGACCATCCTCCTTCATCCCTGAACACCTGGCAACCACTGACCTCTCCATGTCTGCGTACCTTCACCTTTCCCAGAATGTCACTTACTTGGAACCCTACCGCATGCAGCCTTTCCCAGACTCCTTTCACCCACGGACACCCATTTGAGATCCGTCTCTCTCTCTTTTTGTGGCTCGATACCTCATTTCATTTCATTGCAGAACAACCTTCCACTCAATAAATGCACCGCAGTTTGCTTATCTCTACACCCACCGAAGGATGTCTCGCTTGCGTTCAGCTTTCGGACACTATGAGCAAAGCTGCTGTCAATCCATAGATTTATGTATAGATCTAAAAATGCTTTCAATTTACATGTAGATTATCAATAATGTCACGCCATAAATCTGCTTGCAAATTTTTGCATGGACATATAGTTTTGATTGTTTGGGTAACTACCAAGGAGCACAGTTGCTGGAGAGCATGACAAGACCACGTTGAGCTTTGTGGGAAACCCCCGGACGGTCTTCCGAGGTGGCCGTACCAGTTCTGCAGTCCCACCGGCCGGGAAGAGAGTTCTTACGGCGGCGCGGCTTTGCGAGCCGTTGATGTTCTCGTTCTTGGTTTGGGATTCCAGCCATTCTGACAGATGTGTCGTGGTTTTCACCATTGTCGTAGTTTGTATTTCCTGATGAGATGTGAGGGGAGCATCCTTCCATGTGCTTATTTGACGTCTGTATATCTTCTTCGACAGGGTGTCTGTTCCAACTCTTCCTCCATTTTTTTAAATCGAATTGCTTGCTTCTTTATTATTGAATTTCAAGATTTCTTTGTGTATTTTGGCTAAAAGTCCTTTGTCAGATATGTATTCTTTCACATATTTTCTCCCAATGTGGGTTTGTTGTTTCATTCTCGTGACGGGACCTTTTGCAGAGCATTCTATTTTAACCCTAATGCAGTCCAACTTACTGTCTTTCTCTCTCACAGATCGTGCTTTAGGTGTTTCATCGGGAAGTTCATTACCAAACACAAGGTCACCTAGATTCCTCTTATATTTTATTCTAGAGATTCTGTAGTTTTGTGTTGTGTACTTAGGTCTATAACCTATTTGGAATTAATTTTATGAACCTGTGTTAATTTCATTGTTTTGTATGCAGATGTCCAACAGTGCCAGCATCATTATTAAAGTCAACACATGATTTCATTCTCTGTGGCCTTCTGGTCTCCCAGGAGTGGGCCTTGGGTAGAATATGGACCCGTGCACACATCTGCGGGCACTCACTCGCCTCCCACAGACGAGCAATAACTCCCAGAGATAGTTCGGCCTAAGTCCTTATAAAAGAAGAAAAACCATTTTATTAAAGGCAATATAACCTGCAAAATGTTCCCTGCTCATCACAGAGAAAGCATCTTCCTCCTTCTTTTGCTAAGTCATACTCAGGGAAGCGTTTGTGTACAAGAAATGGGTATGGTTGTGACAATGATGCGACAACAGAGCCAAGTGCTTACTTTCCCTGTGGACTGGAAATAAGCTGTGAAATCATCACATTTTTTCCCTTGACTGGGCAGGAGCCAATTTTCGGATAGGGCTTTTCTCTTCTCCAGTGTTCAGACTCACCCCCAGCCTCTCTCAGAGCAACCCCTGGGAGGGGAGAATAAAGTCATGTGCTTGTAGTTCCACGAGGACCTTTCCTGCCAGCTGTTGGGACACAAGTGAAGACAGTGTCACATCGGTCCTGCTCTCCAGGGCTCACACTCTCACTCAAAATAGACTTGAGTTGCAAATGCAGTCGTAACAGTCACCAAAGAGCACCTTCCTGCCTGCCCGCGCGCACTCTTGGGGAATGCAAGCTTCCCAAGGCCTTCGAGGCGCTTCTCGCACGGTGGCGTGCCCAGGCTCTCCTGACCCTTGCCCGACAGCTGTCACTTTCTTCCTTTCATCCATCATCTTTTACCATCAAGGTACCACCTCCTCTCCCTGAACCTTTGCTGCCTGACACGAAAGTTCCTGTTGCCGATCCTCATGGAGGTGACCGGTGCTGGACGATGCCCAGGAGGCCCGTCCGCTGAACGGCCGATCGGCGACACGTACAGTTTTGATTCATCTTTGCGTCTTTCCAAGAGGCTTGGGATCTCTTTGTTTCATCTTGTGCTGTGTTTGCCTTTACCTTCTAGCGATTCCCACCCTCCCCGCCGTTCTTGAATTTCGAACAGTTTTCCAGCACAGATTTTACGCTGAGTCTCTTCTTACTGACTGCGTCAGGACGCTGCGGTCCATTTTGATCTTCATACTTACTCTTTAATCAATTTAGAAAAAAAATCTTTATTTTTTTAATTCCTTCTTTTCTGTAGCTTAGGTTTATTCCTAGGGAACACGTAATTCTTGGGCCGCGTCTCTATTTCTTTGCCCTACGTACCTGGTATAGTTCCTTGTTGACATGCATGACCTTCATCCTTGCCTTCTGCATCCCTCGTCCTTGTCTTCTGATTTTTCTCCCAAGCAAAGCCTAGATTTATTTTGCAGCGAAACATCCATCCTTCATCGCCTCTAATGAGCATTTTTATTCTGCTGGCAGACATTTCCTTCCTTTCCCCACTTGTATCTCTGCCTTTGCCTTGGTTTTTCCCTCTCCCCATCCCAAGGTCACAAACCTCGTGCCTTCCTTATCCTTTATCATGAGCCCAAGCACATGGCTTCTAAAATTTACTTGTTTCCTGAGATGTTGACTTCAGGAATAGGCTCTTTTGTTGAGCCTCTTGGACCACGTATCCCTTCCCCCATGTTACGATGTTGTCTGACAGGCTCCACGTTCGGCTTTTTCTTTCTTCGCCGTGCTTTGGTCACGGCGTGGCGCCTGGAAACCCCCCGGGCCCGACGGCACTGACCCCGTGCGCTCGCTTCGCCGTGCTTTGGTCACGGTCGGCTTTTTCTTTCTTACCGAAGCTTGGCACTTACCAATTTGCGGAATGTAACTAGTCCCCATTTGGTCTGGGGCTCTGAGACCCGTGTGGGATGTTTTATTTTTCTGATTATTGGATTTCCAGACTCTTACAGAATTCGCAAAATTAACAGAAATGTGCACCGCTTTCAACTCTCCATCCGTACTGCTTTTCATATATCCAATAACAAATATCTGACTTACGATACTTTTGAATATAGAGATAGATATCATTATAGTTATGCATCTATGTTTACCTATCTATATTACCTATCTATATTACCTATCACGTATCTACCCAAGTAAAGTTTGAGGAGCTGTCAGCCGGTGTCGCCCTTAATATTACCAGCATCTTAATATTACCTTGAGGCTAGGACATGGTAACCACCTCTCAGGTGCATGAAAATATTATATTATATTATTACGTTATATCATTATATATTATTATACTATATTATATTATTTTTTCACCTCTTCTTTCTGCTTCAGTTCTCTACAAATCGTACAATGCAAGAAGCTAAGTATGCCTCCTGGTATCTGGTATAGAAGGAAAAGTATTGTAAATAAGATATTTGTTATTGAAATGTAAGCATGAAAATCCTTGCGAGATACATAGATATAATTATATAGGTAAAAATCATAACAATATCCCTTTCTCTGTGGAGAGCTAAAAACATTACTGAAATAAATGAGAAATGTGATGGTAGTTAATTTTCTACACACACCTCAGGTAACCGCTAAAATATTGATTGGTCCTGTGATCACGATAACAAGAGTACCTTCCAGTCGTGTGAAGAACACTTTTCACTGGTAGCATCCTATTTCTGTTGGGTAGTTTTGTGCACGTGTTTGTGCCAGTTGCATGGTGAAACTTGGTCTGTCATTTATACCACGTCCAGAGAAAAGTCCGATAGTTACCTAGAGTTGGCAGTCAGAATTCCGCACCAACATAATAAAGGGAGTAGTGCAATTTACAAAGGGGAGTAATTTCACTGGGGTAACTGTTCTATTAAGTGAGATCATTCATAGAGAGCATTTAGCCCAGTGTTTGACATGTACCATGTTGTTAGCTAGCACCATGGTCATTAATTGAATGTACATTATCTAAGCTTAAACTCTGCAATATAACCTTTGAAATCTACCTTATTATCAGAGAAAATAAGAATACACCATATTCACTAGGGTAGACTTTATCATAATAACCTAGAATCTTAAAGGCTTAATAAATAAAGTGTGTGTGTCACTCCCATGAAGGCTAATACAGTTGGAGATGTGCTTCCCCCATCTGGGAGCTATGCCATGGGGAGCACGGGGCCTCCAGAGTCACATAGCAAGGGAGGAGAAAAAAGAGGAGACACACCAGCTTTTAACTGATTTTATCTCAAAGTGGTTTATATCACTTTAGCACACATTTCTTTGGCTGGAACTAGTCATCTGGCACCAATCCAGCTGTAAGAGAAAATGGGATATAGATCATGAGTCCTAACAGAGTCTACCGCAGATGAGGACATAGAAAATTCTAGTTTTTAGATGTGTTTTTGACAAGACGTCAATAACAATTTCATGTAAATCATGTCTACCTGTTTTAGAGAGGTATTAATTCCAGTCAACTCTGTGGGATGGCAAAACTCACAAATTTGTACTAATTCGAAAGGGAAAATGTTACAATGTTTTGTCCCATTCAGTCCATACAAGAAAGTCCTTATTTTGAAAATAGGTATTTCTAAAACAGAACTATAAGTCCCCAAATTCCCACTAAACATTGACCAATATTGGAAGAAAATCATTTTGAAGAGGAACCAAATTATTAGCTTTCTCATCTTCCCTTCAGTCTGGAACTGGCTTTCCCTGGAGCCAGAAGTAGATAGTAGGTCTGAATCAGAACCTGTCCAACGTTCTCTGAAATTGCTTGTGCTGTTGCAATACAAGCGGTGAACATATTTAATTTAAAAATGGGGTTTCAGAAGACTTCTGCTTCTGGTCAAGAAACAGCAACACGAATCG
Organism: Eira barbara; assembly: GCA_020311275.1. Lineage (NCBI taxonomy): Eukaryota > Metazoa > Chordata > Mammalia > Carnivora > Mustelidae > Eira > Eira barbara. The sequence continues at coordinate 7,800,641 of JAHRIG010000575.1, read as the reverse complement.
GATTTACCCTTCCACCTGAAACAATAACGATAGAAACTGGAAAATTCATGAAACAGTGGTTTTCACAGCAGCACAATAAAAAATGAATGGGAAAACCTGGGAAACGGGAAACAAAGTGAGTCCTACGATTGCAACAACATACTGCCTGAGGAGTTTGTAGGTCTCTGCTCGAGGAGGAGGAACTCAGATGGCAGAGCTTCAAAGTACCGCGGTGAAAACTGATAAGACTTCAAGGAGAAACAGACATATCCAAAATTATAGTTGGAGATGGTACACAAACTTGACTTGAATAACACTACCATTCAACTTGATGTAATTAGAATTTGTAGAATATTCCTTCCAGTAACAGCAGAATGCTCATTCTTTTTTATGCGACTATGGAACATCTACCAAAATAGACCATATTACAAGCTATAAATAAATAACCCAAAAGAATCCAAGTCTTACGAGTTATGTTCATGAATCACAGTGAGATTAAATTAGAAATCAGGCAGGCAGATAGTTGGGGAAAAAACCCCAAATATTTGGGAAATAAACAATGTACTTCTACATATGTACCCTATACGTCAAAGAACTTGAAAGAGAAGTTGGAAAGTATGTTGAACTGAATGAAAATATGAGTGTATCATATCAAAATGTGTGGAATATAGATAAAGTAGTACTTAAAGGAAAACTTTTACCACTAAACATCCGTATTGGAAAAGAAAGGTCTCAAACCAGTAATCTAACCTTCCGTTTTAAGAAATTAGAAAAAGAAGAGAAAGTAAATCTAAAGCAAGGAAGGAAAGAATAAAGATCAAAAAGAAAAAAGAAAAATCAGGAAAAAAATCAATAAAATAGAAAAACAATAGATAATATCAATGAAACCAAAAAGCTGGTTCTTTGAAAAGACTGATAAAATCAACAAGCTGCTAGCTAGATTGATCAAGAAAAAAAAAAGGTGAAGTCAAAAATTACCAATATCAAGAATGAGAGAGGTAGCATCGTTACAGATTCTGTAGTTTAAAGAATAAAAATAGAATATTGTGAATAATTTTATGGCAGTAAATTTGACAGTGTAGATGAGATGGACTTATTTCTTAAAAGAAATACACACCACCAAGCCCACTCAAAAATAAATATACAGCCTGAATAGCGCTATCTCAGTCAAAAAAAAAAAAAAATGTTTGGGGCGCCTGGGTGGCTCAGCGGGTTACAGCCTCTGCCTTCAGCTCGGGTCATGATCCCAGGGTCCTGGGATCGAGCCCCGCATCAGGCTCTCTGCTGTGCAGGGAGCCTGCTTCCTCCTCTTTCTCTGCCTGCCTCTCTGCTTACTTGTGATCTCTGTCAAATAAATAAAATCTTTAAAAAATTAAAAAAAAATGTTTGTAGTTAAAAATCTCCCCCCCCCGAGAAAAACCTCCAGAGCCAGATGACTTTGCAGGTAAATTCTACTAAACAAATTTAGTAAAGAAATAATGCCATTTTTACATAAACTCCTAAAAAAAAGCTGCAAAGCAGTTAATACTTCTCAACTCAACCAGCATTATCCTGATTGTTTAAAAGCAGACAAAAACATTACAAGAAAACTAAATATCTTTTATGAACATAGATGTAAAAATTCTTTATAAAATTTTGACAAATTAAAAAAAAATTTTTTTTGACAAAATACAGCATTACAAAAAAATAATACAACATAATCAAGTCGGGCAGCTTATGTAAAAAATACAAAGTTGGTTTGACATTCTAAAATCAAATATTATTCACTATAAAACAGACTGAAAGAAAAAAAATCATATAATCATCTCAATAGATGCAGAGAAAGCATTTGACAAAACCCAACATCTATTCCTGATTTAGAAAAAAAAAAAAAAAAAAAAAAAAAGACTTTCAGTAAACTAGGAGCAGAAGGGAACAGCCTCAACTTGGTAAAGAACATCTATAAAAAAACGTGCAGCTACCATCATCATAATGGTAGAAGACTGAATGCTTTACCCCTAAGACCAGGAGCAAGAAAACTACAACCATTTTCTCGACTTCTATCTAACATTGTACTAAGGTTCTAGCCTGTGTAATTAGAAAAATGAATAAAAGGCATCCAGATTGTAAAGGAAAAAGAAAAACTCTATTTATAGGTAACGTGGTTGTTGTATTACAAATTTAGTGGCTTAAAATACCTACTTATTGTCTCACAGTGTCTGTAGGCCAAGAGTCTGGTTAGGTCTAACTGGGTTCACTTTTGGGGGTCTCCAAAAGTTAAAATCAAAATATTCAGTGGACGACATTCTCATATGTGAGTCTGGCTAGGGAAGGCTCTGCCTCTTAGCCCCTTTAAGCTGCTGGCCAAGTTAATTTTCTTGACGCTATAGAATTCATGGCAGAGAGAGAGGGGAATGGGAGAGGGGGCAGTGGGAGGACAAAGAGAGAGAGAGACTTCACTGCTTCAGACTCTGCCCTACAGGTCTTTTAAAGGGATCACTTAATTAGTTCAGGCCCATCCAGGATAATCTCCTTTTTGGTTAACCTAAAAGTCAGCTTAGTTGATATTTTCATTACTTTGCAACTTTGAAATTTAAATTTATCCCTTTGTCTGTGCCATATTCTACTTGTGAGAAGCGCATCACGGTTCTGCCTTTGCTACGGGGAAGGGATTACACAAAAGCATGGGTACTGGGAAGAGGAAAGCAGGAGAGCCATCGTAGAATTTTGCCTACCAGATTCACCTATGAAGAAAATCTAATGGCATTGTCAAAAGGAAATGCAGAGTTTTACTTGATGCGGATATTTCGTTGAGCAAGAAACAAATTTTAAACAGGGAGACTTCAAAATCGAGAGGTAAGAAATTCAGCTCTCTGCAGTTGTAGCTCAGTTTATAAAACACGATGAGGAAGTACATGGTTTTGTAGGTTACTAGAAATTTCTTTTCGGAGGAATAGCACTCCGTGAGCTTACTTCTTTGTAGATGATTGGCTAGGAAGCTACAAGGTCACCCTGACATGAAGAAAGCTTAAGTTTTAAGGTCAGAGTCAGCGTTCGGGGAAAATCAGGACAGTGTAACGAGGCATAGTGGTGAAAGTGGATATTCTTGTCTGGTTCCTGATTTTAGTGGGAAAGACTTGAGTCTTTCACCATCGAGTATGTTCATCTGAGCTTTTTTGTAGATGCCCCGTATCAGGTAGAGGGAGTTCTCTTATATTCCTACGTTGTTAAGAGTTTTTTTTTAGTATGGGTGGACGTTGAATTTTGTCAACTTTTTTTCCCCTGTATGTATTTATGAGATCATTTGCGGTTTTTGTTTTTGTTTTTTTTTTTCTTTTGGTCTAGTAATATGGTAGATTACATTGATTGGTTTTTAATATAAGTAAACAGCAGTTGGTTATGTTTCATTGTCCTTTCTGTTTTGCCGGATTTGATTTGCTGATTTATTTAAAGGAATTTTGCATCTACATTCATGAGGGATATTGTCTGTGGTTTTCTTGCACCGTATTTTCTTTGTCTAGTTTTGTTATCAGGATAATGTTGGCCTCCAAAAATGAGTTGGACAGTCTTTCCTTCTCTTCTATTTTCTGGCAGAAATTGTGTGGAACTCTTGTATTTGTTTCTTGAAAGGTTTGGTAGGATGGGATAGTGGAACCAGCTGGGTTGTTCATCACAAATTCAATTTCTCTAATAGTTATAGGACTATGCATGTTATGTGTATCTATATATTTATGTCTGTATTCTAGTCATGGGGCTACTCAGGTTATCCATATCTGTATCAGGTTTCATCTCGGGTGATTTTGAGAATTTGTTGGTCCTTTTTTTATCCTCCCCAAAGATTTTTATTTATTTATTTATTTGACAGAAAGAGACACAGCAAGAGAGGGAACAGAAGCAGGGGGAGTGGGAGAGGGAGAAGCCGGCTTCCTGCCAAGCAGGAGCCTGATGTGAGGCTCGATCCCAGGACCCTGGGACCATGACCTGAGCCACCCAGGCACTTCAAGCATTTGTTGGTCCTTTTTTTTTTTTTTTTAAAAAGATTTTATTTATTATTTGACAGAGAGAGATCACAAGTAGGCAGAGAGGCAGGCAGAGAGAGAGGAGGAAGCAGGCTCCCTGCTGAGCAGAGAGCCTGATGTGGGGCTCGATCCCAGGATCCCGGGATCATGACCTGAGCCAAAGGCAGAGGCTTTAACCCACTGAGCCACCCAGGCACCCCTTGTTGGTCCTTTTAATCCAAGGTCTGCATCTATGTTGCCTGTGCTATTTCTTATTATCTTCTTAAATGTTCACTAGATCTAGAGTGACATCCTTCTTTCATTCCTGAAACAAGTATTTGGTGACCTCTCTCTTTTTTTCTTTTTCAGTCTTATTAGGGGTTTGTCAATTTCATTATCTTCAATCAACAAGTTTCTGGTTTTATTGATTTTTTCCTATTGTTTTTGTTTTTAATTTACTGAATCCCACTTTCTCTTTATTTTTTCTGCTTTTCTTTTCTCTAGAATGCTAAAGTAGAAGTTCATATTATTGGTTTGAGACTGCTTTTCTATTCTAATGTAAGTATTTCATATTATGACTTTTCCCGTAAGCACGGCTTCATCCTACAAATGCATTTTAAATTTTGTTTAGCTTAAACTATTTCCTAATTTACTTTAGGACTTTCTTTTTGTCTCATGGATTATTTGGAAGTGTGGTGTATCATTTCCAATCCACTTAGAGATTTCCCATAATCATTTGTCACTGATTTAAGTCTAATTCTACTACAGTCCTAGATCATAGTCTGTATGATTTCAATTATTTTAACTCTACTAAGATATGCTTTATGATTCAGGATATAGTGTAACTTGTTGATTGTTTCATGTGTACCTACAAAGAATATATATTATGTTCTTGGATTTAGAGCGCTGTAAGTGTAAATTAGATCCAATTGGTTGATGGTGTTTTTTAGTTCTACATTTTTGCTGATTTTCTGCTTTCAATTACAGAGAAAGAAATGTTGAAGTCTAATTATAATTGAGGGTTTTGTCTACTTTGCCTTTTCAGTTCTTCCAGTCATTGCTTTTTGTATTTTAAAGCTCTTTATTATGTACACACACTAATTATACTTCTTGGTGAAGTCACCCATTCCAAAAAATGTAATGTACTTTTCTGCCTGATAGTTTTTTTGCTCAGAAGTCTATTTGTAACCTACCTAAATCATTATATATGAAGTGAGTTTCTTGTAGACAACATGTAATTGGATCAAAATCTTTATCCATTCTGGCAATCTCTGTCTTTAATTACACAGACTCTTTATATTTAATATAATTATTAATACATTTGCACTATGTCTATAATTTTATTGTTCGTTGTATGTTTGTATCTTTTGCTTTTCATTCCTCTGTTATCTCTCCTTTCTTCTTTTGGGTTATATAAATGCTTTTTTAGTATTTCACTCTAATTTATCCATTACTTTTTACTATATCTCTTGATACAATATTTCTGCTTTTGCTCTAGGAATAACAATACACATATCTAGCTTTTTATAATCTAATTAGAAATCATATTTTAAATTTTGTATGTTAAAAATTGATCTATTGACATACATGTTGCATAGCATAAAGTTCACAATTTTAAAGTATATACCTCGGGATGCCTGGGTGGCTCAGTTGGTTAAGCGGCTGCCTTCGGCTCAGGTCATGATCCCAGCGTTCTGGGATCGGGTCCCAAGCTTGGTGGGGAGACTGCTTCTCCCTCTGCCTCTGCCTGCCACTCTGTCTGCCTGTGCTCGCTCGCTCTCTCTCCCTCTCTCTCTCTCTGACAAATAAATAAATAAAATATTTTTTAAAAAATTCTTAAAGTATATACCTCAGTGGCTTGATAGTATATTCACAATTTTGTACAACCATCGCAACTAGCTAATTCTAGAACATTTCCATCACACCAAACAGAAATCCTATACTTCCCATTTTTCTCATCTCCCATCCCATGGCAAATACAAATCTGTGTTTTGTCCATACAGATTTGCCTATTCTGGACCCTTTCTATAAGTTGGATTATACCATATGTGGCCTTCTGTGTCTGATTTCTTTCACTTAATATACTGTGCCCAGGTTCAGTCATGTTGTAGGATGCATCAGTACTTCTTTACTTGTTGTGGCTAAATAGTATCCCATTTTATCCATTCATCACATTGTGGCCATTTGTTTTTTGTCTCAATTTTTAGCTATTATGAATAATGCTACTGTAAATATTTATGTACAAGTTTTTGTGTGTGTATGTACTTCAGTTCTTTTCGTATATCTTAAGAGTGAAATTGCTAGGTTGAGTGGTAATTCTGTTTAAATTTTGAGGAACTTCCGACTTTTCTAAAGTAATTATATCATTTTTTCTTTCCCACCAGCAAGGTACATTCTTGCCAATGTTTATTAATTTCTTTTTTAAAATTTTCATTACTATTGCCATCCTTTTGGGTTTTGATCTCATTGTGGTTTTGATTTGCCTATCTCTAATGACTAATGATTTTTTAATTTGTTTATTGACCATTTTTTGTATATCTTCTTTGGAAAAATAGCTATTTAAATTCTTTACCTATTTTAATTGGTAATTTAATTTTTGTTATTGAGTTGAAAGAATTATTTACATTCCAGTATTAGACCATTATCGGGTATATGACTTGCAAATATTTTCTCCCATTCTGTTGGTTATCTTTCTTGATAGTGTCTTTTGATTCACAAATTTTTCTAATTTTGATGAAGTCCAACTGATCTGTTTGTTTTGTTTCTTGTACTCTCTGTGTCATACTTAAGGAGCTATTGCCTAATCCAAGGTCATGAAGATTTACACCCATGTTTTCCTCTAGGAGTTTTATAGTTCTCGCCTGTACATTTTGATTTTTAATACACGATGAGTTAATTTTTGTATGTGGTGTGAGATAGGTGTTCAAATTTCTCTTTTTGCATTATGAGTATCCAGTTGTCCCAACATTTGCTGAAAAGACTCTTCTTTCCCCATTGAATGGTCCTGGGACCCTTGTCAAAATTCTATTGACCATAAATATATGGGTTTTATTTCTGGGCTCTCAGTTCTATTCCACTGCTGTGTATTTCTCCCCTTGTGCCTATCCTTACCCTGTTCTTTGTATTTTTGTAGTAAGCTTTGCAAGAAAGATTGAGTCTTCCAACTTTTTCTCTTTTTCAAGATTGTTTGGCAGGAGTGCCTGGGTGGCTCAGTTGGTTAAGCATCTGCTTAATGCTTAACCAACCTTAAGTCATAACCAGTGTCATAAGCAGCACAGGTCATGATCTTAGGGTGCTGGGATTGAACCTCACATTGGTCTCCCTGCTTAGCAGAGAATCTGTTTCTCTTTCTGCCCCTCCTCCCACTTGTGCGCTCTCTCTCTCTCTCTCTCTCTTAAATCAATAAATTAAATCTTTTTTAAAAAAAGATTGTTTGGCTATTCAGGGTCCCTTGAAAATCCATATGAATTTTGAGACAAGCTTGTCCATTTTTGTGAAAAGGGAGCTGAAATTTTGATATAGATTTCATTGAAATTTGGGGATTATCCTTTAGTTCTTTATATATAGTTCCCTTAGCTCTTTGAACATTATATAAATAGTTAATTTAAAGTCTTTCTGTATTAAGTCCAACATCTGGACTCCCTCAAAGACAGTTTCTATTGATTGTCTTTTTCTCTGTGGACCATATGGGCAATACTTTCTTTTTTCTTTGAATGTCTTGTAATTTTTCTTAAATACTGGACATTTTACTACTACTATTATAAAGCGATAATTTTAGAAACTAGATCCTCTTCCTAGCCCCAGGATTTGTTGTTGCTGCTTGCTTTAGTCATTGCTTTTGTTTGTTTAGTGATTTATCTGAATTAATTTTGTAAAGTCTATATACTTGGTCATGTGTAGCCACTGAAGTCTCCGTTCTATTAATTTATAGTTAGTTAATAATTGTGTAGAGATTTCCTTAAACTCTTGGAGCCAAAAATCCCCCAGTCTTTGTAAATCGGCTCAGTTAGGGCCTGTCTTGAACACTCAGTCAAAAAACTGGTGACTCCCGTAGTCTTTACTTCCTGCTTGCAAAAAGGCTGAAGGCCAACGAGAGTCGAGTACTTAGGGCCTTCCCAGGGCTTTTCTGAGCATGCCCATAGCCCTCAGAATGCATATTTTCCTCTAAGATCTCAGGAATATGTTAGAGTTTTTCAAAAGCCCCTTTCTCCCAAAGTATCTAATTTCCCAGGCTTTCCTCCCCAATTTCTTGGTTAGGTTATTGTTTAGCCCAATTGTTTTCCCTTGACTCAGGCAGCAGGAACTAACATATTTGCATCTCAATGTTTTCTACTAATGTCCCCTGAGGAGTGGCATTAACACTAGGCAACCAAGTTAGGTGAGATGAAATCAAGTCTTTTGAGCCATCAGACAGATCAAAACAAAGTAATTTACAGGTATTTGTGAATGAGGTCCATTCTGCTATCTTTGCTACCCATGTTGGGAATGTGGACTGTCATTTTCTTTTCTTTTTTTTTAAAGTTTTATTTATTTTTATTTTTAAAAAGATTTTATTTATTTATTTAACAGAGAGAGAGACAGTGAGAGAGGGAACATGAGCAGGGAGAGTGGGAGAGGGAGAAGCAGGCTTCCCACGGAGCAGGGAACATGATGCGGGGCTTGATCCCTAGACCCCGGAATCATGACCTGAGCTGAAGGCAGACACCTAACAACCGAGCCACCCAGGTGCCCCTGGACTGTCGTTTTCAAGGTATCTGGGGGAACAAAGACTGGGATAAGTTAACATACTCTAAAACTCATTGCCCTTACCAAGATTCAACTATTCTTTTCTTGAGTAAGTGGTTCTTAGGTTTCCAAAAGCTTTTGGCTAATTTCCAGATATCCAAAGAAGTTAATTCTGACTTTTTTTTTTTTTTACCATTTTTTTAAAAAATTACTTTTGGGGAATGAAATCTTGCCCTTCGCAAATATGCGGATGGAAATAGAGGATATTATGTTGAGCAAACTAAGTCAGAGAAAGAAAAATGTATGATTTCACTCATATATGGAATTTAAAAATAAAACAGATGAATATAGGGGAAGGGATGGAAAAACAAAATAAGACAAAATCAGAGGGGAAGACAAACCATAAGAGACTCTTCACTCTAGGAAACAAATTGAGGGTTGTTGGAGGGGAGGCAGCTGGGGGGATGGGGTAACTGGGTGATGGACATTAAGGAGGGCACGTGATGTAATGAGCCCTGGGTATTATATGCAACTGATGAATCACTAAACTCTACCTCTGAAACTAATTTTAAAAATCAGCTCTGGTAAGATGTGTGCACTTAGAAAAGCATTTTTAAGAATAACCATAAAATAACATTTAAAAGTGAGTAATGATAAAAAAAGAATTACTTTTTTGGAGTAACAGAATTTTAGAGTTCCCTATTCTGTCATTTTCACTGATGTCACTTGCTATTTTATCACTCCAAATAGAATGTGGAAAACTAACCACCACATAGGTCCCTTTATATTCCTCCTCTACGTTATAGTTGTCTTATGTATATACTCTTTCTACACACATTGGGACCCCATCAAATAATGTTACAGTTTCAATTTCATTCAATAAGCGTATTTCAACAGAAGAATGGTCTATTACACTAACTCCGATATTTACCTTTCTATTGTTTTTCTTCATTCTCAGTGTTCCAAGTTTCTTTTTTGTATCATTTATCTTCTATCTGAAGAACTTCTTTCGGCAATTCTTTTAGAGCAGCTCTGCTGGCAAGAAATTCTCATTGCTTCCCTGCACTTAAGAATGTCTTTATTTCACCTTCGTTCCTGAGGGGTATTTTTACTGTCTAGGGGAATCTTTGTCAATAGTTCCTTTCTCTCAGCACTTCAAAAATATTGTTCTATTTTCTTCTGGCCTTCATGATTTCTCATGAGAAATCCGGTTATGTGATTCAGACTGTATTCCTACAAACAATGCATCATATTCTTCTGTCGGATTTCAAGTTCTTTTTTCTTGGGGCACCTGGGTGGCTCAGCCATTAAGCATCTGCCTTTGGCTCGGGTCATGATCTCAGGGTCCTGGGATCGAGTCCCGCATCGGGCTCTCTGCTCAGCAGGGAGCCTGCTTCCCTCTCTCTCTCTCTCTGCCTGCCTCTCTGCCTGCTTGTGATCTCTGTCTGTCGAATAAATAAATAAGATTTTTTTTTTAAAGTGAAAACATAATTTAATGGTCAAAGCATAGTTTGTCAATAAAACTTGTTGAAATGCCTGGATCTCCACAGGTATGTGTCCATACACACACACACACACATGGACATACATACACATATACATACTTCAATCCATACATCTCACCATATTAAAAACTTAACTCATAATGAACCTTAGACCTAAATGTAAAGCATAAAATTATAAAACTTCTAGGAGAAAACTTTTGTGATCTTGGGTTAGGCAAATATTTAAAAAATATGATCCCAAGAGTATGATTCCTAAAAGGACAACTTCATAAAGTAGACTTCATCAAAATTAAGAATTTTCTCTTTGAAAGATACTGTTAAGAGAATGACAAAATGAGCCACAGAATGAGTGGAATTATTTGTAAATCACATATCTTATAAAGGACTTGAATTCAAGACATATAAAGAGCTCTCTAAAGTCAACTAAAAAACTCAACATAAAAATAGGTACAAGATATGAACAGATAATTTACCAAAGAAGATATACAGTTGGCAAATAAGCACCTGAGAAGATATTCAATTTCATTAATGATTAGGGAAATGCAAATAAAAAATGCAATGAGATGCCATCACATACCTATTAAAATCTCTAAAATTAAAATGATTAACTATACCAAGAGATGGTGAGAAAATAGAGCCACTGGAATGATTATACACTGCTTGCAGGAGTGTAAAATGGTGCAATCACTTTGCATAATTGGCCGTTTTTTTTACAGTTAAACACACATCTTAATACATTAATTAACACATCCTAAATACATCTGTTATAGGACCTCCCATTCCACTTGTAGGTATTTAATCAATATAAATGCAAGCATACGTTCACGCAAAGATCAAGCATGACTGCTCATTGCAACTTTGTTTATGATAGTCAAAACCTGGAAGTAACCTAAATGTGCATCAACTGGTTAATAGATTAACACATTATGGTACGTTCATACAATGAAATACTATTCAGCAAACTATTGTTACATACAAATTATGGGTGCATTTCAAAATACTGTTATTACTAATAATAATTAATAATATTATTAATAAAGAAGCCAGACAACAAAACTGCATACACTAAAATCCTGGAAAAGGAAAATATAATGATTCCTTTGGGAGAGGGGAGAGGATGAAGGAAGTGGAGGGAAGAGATATGAGGAAATTTTGGAGGCAATGGATATACTTATCACCTTGTTCGTGGTGGTGGTTTCACAGGTGTGTTTATTAAATTAAATTTATTAAATTATTTTTATTATTTTTATTTTATTTATTATTTAACAATAATATTTTTATTATTTATTTATTAAATTAATAAATTTAAAATTCATTAAATTGTATTTATTAAAATTTATTATTAAAATTTTATTAAATTGTATGCTTTATGTGTAGTTAAATATACATCAATTACACTTCAATTATCTTGTTTTTAAAATGGGTTTTTACATCATTTCCTGTGATTGTGAAATTGGCAGAAACTGCCCTAGTTCTTTGGTTTATGGTTAAATTGCTATTTCCCACACTGCCTATTTGTCTAAATTCATGAGTTCATTAATGGTCATTTGGGGAGAAGCGTATTAATCGCTTCACATCTACATTGTATCTGATTGTTTTCTAGCCCTTTGTCACTTCGTTAATCCCACTTTCTAATTTTGTTTATTGTTCTAACTTTTTGAGTTGACTGTCCAGTAAGTTTATTTCTATTCTTTCAGTTAAACTGTGTTTTCCTGTGTATAATTGTATCTATTGTTACAGACAAATACAGAGAAGGAAGCCGAACTCATTCTTGACGCCCCTCTCCAGATAAGAACACTACCGACATTATTGCCAGTACACTCCCCGACATCTTCCTGCCCATGTGTAGTTTTTGTGTGTATGTTTGTATATGTGTGTGTACATAGAAAAGTACACAACCCATAAGTGTGTAGATTACCACGAACTAAACACACTCATGTAACCAGCACTCAGTTAACGGAACATTGCCAGCGTCTCAGAAGGCATTTCATACCCACTGCCAGTCACAACCCTCTCCCCACCAACCCAAGGATAACTACTCTCTTGACTTCTTTTTTTTTAAAGATTTATTTCCTTATTTAAGAGAGGGGGTAGGGCAGAGGGAGAGGAAGAGAGAGAACCTCAAGCAGACTCCCCACTGAGCACGGAGCCCGAGGTGCATGGGGCTTCATCTCACAACCCTGAGATCAAGAGTTGGATGCTTAACCGACTGAGCCACCCAGGTGCCCTTCTTCTGTCTTGACTTCGAATGACATAGATTACCTTTGCCAGATTTTAAATCCTATTTCAATGTCGCCATGAAGTATACATTCAGTTTTCTCTGTCTTCTTTCACTCACTGTTACATTTGTGAGGTTCACCCCTATGGTGTTAGGGGGCAGTAGTTCATTGATTGTGGAGCTGTATTCTCTCTCTGTTCTGTGACTGTATCATAATTTATTTATCCATTTTATTGTGGATAGGCATTTGGGTGGTTTCCAGTTTGAGGCTATTATGAATTCTGCTGCTATATTCTAGTGCGTGTCCTTTGCGAACACATGAGTACCGTTTTATTGGTCATATACTTCAGAGAGGAATTGCCAGGTCATACACAGCAATTAAGATGCAACTAACTTTGAGTAAGTGCCATCGTACCGGACAAACTGTTCTGTAACTTGATTTAAGCACTGAACAGTCAGTCATGGGCATATTTCCATGTCAGGTAATAGTATTAACTATGTGAACGTTGCTTTAATCATTCGGTTGTTTATCGATAGGCATTTGTTTTGCTTCCAAGTTTTCATTAATATGAGCAGTAAAATACTCCATATCCCTATAAACATATCTTTGTTCAATCGACTGATTATCATTTTAGGATAAATGTTTAAAACTGGAATTTCTGCACCCAAGGGTAAGCCCATGTGCATATAAATTTTGATACACATTGTCCAACTGCATTTTTAAAACGATGTACAGTTTACAATCTCACCAACATTTAGAACAATTTTCTGTCCTCGCTCACACTGGATTTTTATGTTTATTTTTAAACTCTTGTCAGTCTGATGGAATAACCTCACATTTTTGCATTAAGTTATATTTCTTTTCTCTCTCTCTCTCTTTGGGGAGGGGGACAGCGAGAGAGCACATGCATGAGGGGCAGAGAAAGAGGGAGGGAGAGAGGGTCTTAAGCAGGTTCATGCCCGTCATGGAGCCAACACAGGACTTGCCTTCACCACACTGAGATCACGACCGGAGCCAAAATCAAGAGTTGGAAGCTTAGCTGACTGAGCCACCCAGGCAACCCAAGTTATATTTCTCTATTAGTGAATTTAAACATAGTTTTATGACCGTATTTCTCCTTTTATGTACTTTTCCAGTTCTTATCTTTTCCTCGTTGATTTATAGTTCTTTATATGCTGACAAAATAATTCTTTGACTTGTCTATGTTGTCAGTAACTACTCTAGGTGTTTGTTTACCTTTTTTTTTTTAAAGATTTTTATTTATTTATTTGACAGACAGAGATCACAAGTAGGCAGAGAGGCAGGCAGAGAGAGAGGAAGGGAAACAGGCTTCCCGCTGAGCAGAGAGCCCGATGTGGGGCTCGATCCCAGGACCCTGGGATCATGACCTGAGCCGAAGGCAGAGGCTTTAACCCACCGAGCCACCCAGGTGCCCCTTGTTTACTTTTTAATTTGGTTCTGTGTGTTATGGTTGTTGTTTTTGTACACATTTTTTATGTCATTGTTATGATATTTACCTTTTGCTTTAGTGAAATCAACTTTATAAGTCTTTGTCGTTATAATGTCTGGCTTTTGTACTTTAAAAAGCTCTTTACACTTGAAGATTATAATATTAACTCTATTTTTCTTGTAGTGTACAGTGGCTTGATTTTTTACGTTCACATCTTTGATATATGTGAAGCCTCTTTAACTATATGGAATGAAGAGTTTAGTTTGATTCTTTTGTGAATAACACTATGACGGTTTCTACTCTAATTTGAAATGCTACTTTACACAGTATTCCAAATCCCCAAGTATCTGTGTGTCTATTCTGTACTAAAAATTCTATTGCTTTGTTCATCCATTCATCCAACAAACACTTTTGTGCCAGGCCCTTTCTAATCCCTTGAGCTATATCAGTATAAGAAGGAAAAAAAAAACTCCTCTCCTCATGGGGAATACCTTTCAGAGGGAGCTATAAGGGCAGATAATAAACCATAGGTATTATTTGTACTTCATCTCCTGAATTGGTATGAGAAAGTTTTAATTACTATAGAATTATAGAATATTTCAACATCAGGTAGAGCTAGTTCCTCCACATTATTTTGTCTCTTTATAAATACTAAATCTTACAGACGAACTTTACAATCATTTGATGAAATTCTAATACAAATCACACTGGGATTTTGATTGTGATTGCTTGGAATTTTGAAATCAATTTAGGGAGATCTGGATATTATTATCCAATAATAAAGTATGCTTTTCTACTCAAAATTCATTTTATTCATTGTGTCCAATGTCTCTCAGTAGAATTTAAAATTCTTCTCCATGTAGATTGAGTATTTTTGGTTGCTATTGTGAATGGAATTTTATTTTACTTTCATCATGTTTTATGCTATTGTATATAAAGGAGCTATTGGTTTTGGTATGTACTTTTATAACCACCCACTTAAGTGAATTCCCATATGTTCCTAGTAGTTTTTCTTTTTTAAAAACATTCATTTATTTATTGAGAGAGAGTGTGCAAAATGGGGGAGGAGCACGGGGAGAGGGAGAGAGACTCTCAAGCAGACTCCACGCCAAGTGCAGAGCCTGACGTGGGACTCAATCTCACAACCCTGAGATCATAACCTGAGCTGAAATCAAGAGTCAGATGCTTTACCGGATGAGCCCCCTGGACCCCTGCCCCAATAGTTTTTCAATTGATTTGGTCTTAGGTTATTTGTTGCATGACGATACATTACAAATATTTTCACTGTGGATTATACTCTGTCATTATTAGGCCGGTGACTCTCCTTGTCCTATTTAAACCTTTTCATCTTGAATTTAATTTTGTTTGATATTTAAATTGTGAGCTCTCTCTTTTTTAATTGAAGTATAATTGACATAGAACCTTACATTAGTTTCAGGTGTACAACATGGTGATTTGATATTTATATACATAGCAAAATAATCACCATAAGTCTAGTTACCGTCTGTAACCATCCAAAGTTACAACGACTTACCTTAACAACTTTCAAGTATGCAATAAATATCATTGACTCTAGTCACTAGGCTGTACATTACACTCCGTGGCTTACTTATTTTGTAACTGGAAGTTTGTCCCTCTTCGTCCCCATTTCACCCAGCCCTAACTCCTGCTCCCCTCTGGTAACCTCTCATCTGTTCTCCGTATCTGGGAGGTTGGTTTGTTTTGTTTGTTCATTGGTTTTTGTTTTGCGTTCCACTTACAAGGGAAATGACACAGCTGTCTTTCTCTGAATCCTTTCACTTAGCATAATACCATCCGGGGCCAGCCACGTGGTTGCAAATAGCAACATTTTATCCTTTTGTGGCTGACTTCTCCATTGTATAATGTACTACACCTTCCCTATCTGTTCATCTGTCCGTAGACACTTATGTTGCTTCCGTATCTTAGCTATTGTAAATGATTTCGCAATGAACATAGGGGTGCGTATATCTTTCCAAATGAGTGTACTTGTTTTCTTCAGATAAATACCAAAAGGTAGTTCTATTTTTAACTTTTTGGGGAACCTCCATACTGTTTTCCATAGTGGCCTCACCAATTGCATTCCCACCAACGGTGCCCAAGGGTTCCCTTTTCTCCACATTCTTGCCAACACCTGTTGTTTCTTGTTTTTTTGATAATGGCCCATCTGACAGGTATGTATGAGGTGAGATGTGATGTCATTATGGTTTCGATTTGCATCTCCCTGATGATTAGTGATTGAGGATCTTTTCGTGTTCCTGTCAGTCATCCATATATCTTCTTTGGAAAAATGTCTATTCATATCCTCTGCCCCCTTTTCAGTCAAATTATTTGGGGTTTGTTGTTACCGAGTTGTAGGAGTTCTTTATATATTTTAGATTCTAACTCCTTATCGGATACATGATTCACAAATATCTTCTGTTTAGTAGGTTGCTTTCTCGTTTTGTTGAAGTTTTTCTTCACTGTTCAGATGCTTTTTAGTTAGATGTAATCCCATTTGTTTATTTTTGCTTTCGTTACCCTTGCCTTTGGAATCAGATTTTAAAAAAATCACTTCCAATACTGGTGTCAACGAAGAGCTTACCCTGTATGTTTTCTTCTAAGAATTTTACAGTTTCAGGTCTTATATTCAAGTCTCTAATCCATTTTGAGATAGTTTTTGTGTATGTGTAATGATTCACTTTCATTCTTTTGCATGTAGCTGACTAGTTTTCCCAACACCATTTAGTGAAGAGACAGTCCTTTTCCCATATTTTTGCCTTCTTTGTCATAAATTAATTGACCATACATGCATGGGTTTATTTCTGGCCTCTCTGTTCTGTTCCACTAATCTATGTGTCTGTTTTTATGCTAACATCAAAACTGTTTTGATTACTATAGCTTTGTAATACACTTTGAAATCAGAAACTATGATGCCTCCATATTTGTTCTTTTTTCGCAAGATTAACTTGACTATTGAGCATCTTTTGTGGCTCCATACAAATTTTAGGATCGTTTGTTCTATTCCTGTGGGAAATGCCACTGGGATTTTGATGGGAATTGCATTTAATCTGTAGATTGCCTTGGGAAATATAAACATTTTTAATAATATTAATTATTTTAATCCATGAGCTTTTATTCAGTTTGTGTGTTTTTTAAAATTCGTTTCATCGATGTCTTATAGCTTTCAGTGTACAGGTCTTCAGCCTCGTCAGTTAAATTTATTCCTCAGTATTTTGTTCTTTCTGACGCAGTCACAGATGGGATTCTTTCCTTAATTTCTCTTTCTGATTGTTTGTTGTTAGTGTATAGAAATGCAACAGATTTTGTATACTGATTTTGTACCCTGCAACTTCATTGAATTTATTGGTTCTAATAGATTTTTAGGTGGCATCTTTGGGGTTTTCTACATGTAAAATCAAGTTTTCTGAAAATAATAACGATTTTATTTCTTCCTGATTTAGATCACTTCTACTTCTTTTTCCCACATAACTGTTCTGATTGGGATTTCCAATACTTCTTTGAGCAAAAGTTGTGAAGGTGGGCATCCTTGTCTTGTTTCTGATCTTAAAGGAAGAATTTTTGGCTTTTTGCTGTTGAGTATGTTAAATGTGGGCTTGTCATCTATGACTTTTGTTATGCCGAGTTACATTTCATCTATACCCACATTGTTGGGAGTTTTATCTTAAGTGGGTATTTAATTTTGTCCAATGTCTTTTCTTCATCTGTTCAGTTGATCAGATGGTTTTTACCTTCATTTTGTTCCTGTGGTGTATCATATTGCTTGATTTGCAGATGTTAAATCCTCTTTGTATCACTAGAATAAATCCCCCTTGGTCACGGTGAATGATCCCTTTAATGTACTGTTGAATTCAGTTTGCTGACATTTTGTTGAGGATTTTTGCATGTACGCCCACCAGGGATACTGGCCTGTACTTTTGTGTGTATAATGTCCCTGTCTGGTTTTGGCATCAGGGCAATGCTGCTTTTGTAAAATGAGTTTGGAAGAGTCTCAGTTCTGGGGACGATTTTGAGGAGGAACTTTAAATGTTTTGTAGAACTCACCCCGTGAAGCCATCAGACTCTGGACTTTTGTTTGTTGGGAGTTTTTTGATTACTGATTCAGTCTCTTTACTGGTAATCAGCGAATTAAGACTACTTATTTCTTCATGATTCCTTCTTGGAAGATTGCATGTTTCTAGAAACTTATCCATTTCTTCTAGGTCGTTCAACATATTGGCATATAGTTTTTTCAGAGTAGGGTCCTGGAATCCTTCATATGTCTGTGGTGTCACTTATTACTTCTTTTTCATTTCCGAATTTGAGTCTTCTGCCTTCTCTTCTTAGTGAGTCCATCTAAAGATTTGTCAATTTTGTTGATTTTTTTAAAGAACTAGCTCTTAGTTTCATTGATTTTTTATTGTCATTTTAATCTCCATTTTATTTATTTTTGCTCTTATTATTTTTCCCTTTTACTGTTTATTCTTCTTTTCCTAGTTCCTTTAGGTATAAATTTAAATTGTTTATTTAAAATTTTTCTTGTTTCTTGAAGTAGGCATGTATCTCGATAAACTTTCTTCTCGGAACTGCTTTTGCTGCATCCCATAGATTTTGGCATATGGTATTTTCATTTTCATTTTTCTCAAGTTGTTTTTTTTTTTTTTTTTAATTTTCCTTTGATTTCTTCATTGAGCCATTGGTTGTTCAGTAGCATGTGCTACTGAATCTGTAATATGTAATATTACATGTGTAATATGTAATGTGCTGCCGAATATGTAATATGTACATATGTGTGATTTTTATTGGTTTTTTTTGTGATAGATTTCTAGTGTCATACCACTGTGGTCAGAAAAGTTGCCTTATGATTTCAATATTCTTAAATTTATTGAGACTTATTTTGTGGCCTAAAATATGGCCTATCCTAAAGAAAGTTTCATGTACACTTGAGAAGAATATGTAGACTGCTGCTTTTGGATGGAATGCTCTGTATATATTCATTAAGTCCATCTGGTCTCATGTGTTATTTAAGGCTGATGTTCCCTTCTTGAATTTCTGTCCAGATGATCTATTCATTGGTGTGAATGGGGTGTTAAAATTTCCAACTATTATTGTACTGATGTCAATTTCTCCCTTTAGGCCTGTTAATATTACATATCTAGGTGCTCCTGTGTTGGGTGCATAGATATTTACAAATGTTATATCTTTTTATTGAATTGATTCCTTCATCATTATGTCATACCCTTCTTTGTCTCTTAGTGCAGTCTTTGTTTTAAAGTCCATTTGGTTTTGGGGTACCTGTCTCAGTCAGTAGATCATGAAACTCTTGATCTCAGGGTTGTAAGTTTGAGCCCCATGTTTGGTGTAGAGATTCCTTAAAAATAAAATCTTTTTAAAAAAGTCCATTTGATTTCATATATGTACAGCCACCCCAACTTCCTTTTAGTTTCTGCTTCCACGAGACATCTTTTTCCAACCTTTCACTTTCAGTTGTGTGTGTCCTTACATCTGAAGTGAGTCTCTTGAAGGCAGCATGTAGATGGATCTTGTTTCTGTTACTCATACAGTCACTCTATGGTTTTTGACTAGAGAATTTAGTCCATTTACATTTAAAATAATTATCGATAGGTATGTGATTATTTTGTTCATTGCTTTCTGGTTGTCTTGTAGTTGTTCTATGTTCTTTTCTTTTTCCCTTGCTTTCTTTCCTCATGGTCTGATGCCTTTCTATAGTGTTATGTTTATATTCCTTTCTTACTATGTTTTGTGTATGTACTATAGGTTTTTGCTTTGTGATTACCAGGAGGCTCACGTATAACAACCTATACACAGGAGTGTCTATTTTAAGTCAAAAGCAAGTTGGAATGCATTCTAAAACTCTACCTTTTTTACTACATCCTCCCCATGACATATTTTTTATGTCACGTTTTACCACATTTTGTGTATCCTTTAACTAATTATTGTAGTTATAGTTATTTTTACGACTTGTGTCTTTTAATCTTCATACTAACTTTAAAAGTGATCAATCCACTATCTTTACTATATATTTACCTTTTCCAGTAAGATGTTTAGTTTTATATGTTTTCTTGTTTCTAAATAGTGCCCTTTCTTTTCAGCTTAGGGGCACCTCAGTGGATCAGAGGGTTAAGTGTCTGCCTTCAGCTCAGGTCATGATCCCAGGGTCCTGGAATCCAGCCCCACATTGGGCTGGCAGGGGGCCTGCTTCTCCCTCTCCTTCTGCCTGCCACTCCCCCCCTGCTTATACTCTCTCTCTCTCTTTCTTCATCAAATAAATAAAACCAAAGAAAGAAAGAAAGGAAGGAAGGAAGGAAAGAAGAAAGAATTCCCTTTAACATTTCTTGTGAGGCTAGTTTAGTGGTGATGAACTCCTCTAGCTTTTGCTTGTCTAGAAATCTCTATCTCTCCTTCAGTTATGAATAATAACCTTGTCAGGTAGAGCATTCTTGGCTGGAATTTTTTTCCTTTCAGTACTTTGAGTACATAATATCACTCTCTTCTGGTCTGTAAAGTTTCTGCTGAAAAATCTGCCAGTGATCTTATGGGGGTTCTCTGGTATGTAACAAGTTGTTTTTCTTCTGCTGCCTTAAATATATATATATATATATATTTTTTATATATTTAATATTTATATTTATATATTTATATATATTTAATATATATATTTAAAAAATATATATATATATATAATTTATTTATTTGCCAGAGAGAAAGAGCACAAGTTGTAGGAGTGGCAGGCAGAGGGAGAAGCAGACTCCCTGCGGAGCAAGGAGCCCAATGTGGGACTCTACCCTAGGACCCTAGGATCATGACCTGAGCTGAAGGCAGATGCTTAACTGACTAAGCCACCCAGGTGTCCCTCTTCTGCTGCTTTTAAAATTCTCTCTTTATCTTTACTTTTGGTGTTTTAATTATAACGTGCCTTAGTGTGGGTCTTTTTGGGTTCCTCTTCTTTGGAGCTTTTCTGGGATTCCTGGATCTGGATATCTGTTTCCATCCCTAGTTAGGGAAGTTTTCGGCTATTATTTCTTCAAATAAGTTTTCTGCCCCTTTCCTTCTCTGTCTTTCTAGATCCTCTATAATGCAAATGTTATTCTGCTTCATATTGTCTTATGGGTTATTTAAGCTATCTTTACTTAAAAAAATTTTTTGTCGTTGTTGTTGTTATTGTTGTTGTTACTCTTTTGGGTGAGTTTCATTAACCTGTCTTCCAGAGCACTGATTCTTTCTTCTGCTTCATCTAGTCTGCTATTGAAACCCTCCAGTGTATTTTTTTAGTTCAGTTATTGCATTCTTCAGCTCTGTGACTTTTGTTTGGTACTTTTTAATATTTTCTATCTCTTTGTTGAAGTCGCTACTCTGCAAATCCATTCTTCCAAGTTTGGTAAGCATATATATGACCATTACTTTGAACTCTTTGTCAGGTAAATTACATATATTCATTTCATCAAGTTTTTTTTTTTTCATTAAGGTTTTTATGGGGGGGGTTATCTTGTTCTTTCATTTGGGTTATATTCCTGTTTCCTCATTTTACTTGACTCTGTATTTGTTCTTATGTATTGGGAAAAACAGCTATCTCTCCCAGTCTCAAAGGAGCGGCCTTGTGTGGGAGCCAAAACTTATCACTTAACCTTGCCCTAGCTCTTGATTGTCTCTCAGACCTTTGTGATTTCTAAAAAAACTAACTCATTTTTGATAGGATCCAGTTGTTGAGGATGTGCCAAGACCTGTGAGGGTTCCAGAGGGAAGGATCTCAGCACCTAGTTTCAGGCAGATTGGAAACTAGAGCCTCAGACAGCAGCTTTTAAGGTATGATGCAAATATATACAATTCTGTGGGATCACAACTGTAAACCTCCTGTCCTTCAGACCAGGTGACTTGGAGGTGTCCCCTTAATGACAGTGCAAAAATCAAGGGTCCAGATATGTGTACAAGCTCCTTTCTGGGACCTACTGGCAAGGTGTGGTAAGACCAAGGGAGAGCATAAAATTGGCATCCCTAGCCTATGTTTTCTGAGAACATTTCTGTAGCTTTTTGATATGTGGTAGGCCTAAAGCCTGTCCCTCAGTCTGAAGCTCCAGGACAAGTAAAGAGGCCTTTTTCACAGGATGGCTGCAGGTGTTTCAGTCTGCTATCTGTGCAGGCTTGATGGCCTGCCAAGAGCCTTTTTCTCCAATAATTTCAGACTCATGGGGCCCTGAACACAATCTACTAGAGTTATGTGCTCAGTGGGCATCCCCTGTCTGGGCTGTGTACCCAACATTGGCAGGACCAAGGGAGTGGTGCAGGGGCAGGGCACTCCCCCTCTGGCCTTGGTGGGGCTATGGGGGCAGCGTGGAGGCAGGGTGCACATCCAGACACCATCAGGTTATGGGAAAAACACAAAAATGGTGCCCGTCAGTGCCTCAGTCCCTAGAGAGAGTTCGAACAGGCTCTTGCCCTTCTGGCAGATGCTTTAAGATTAGCAAACAAATGTCCTCATATGGTCTAGGTTCTTTTAAAAGTGCTGGTTCTGTGCTGGGTCCCAGGGCAAGTGAATCTACATCTCCATTCCTTACAGCCTTATGGTTCTTCTGGACAAGGGGGCTTATTCCATTGATTGCTAAAGCCAGACATTTTGGGGACTCATCTCTTCCTTGAAGGTCCCAGGGGTTGGGTGCCTGATGCAGGACACGAATTCCTCACTCCTCAAAGAGAAACTCCGTATTTGTGAGATCCCTCCTGATTGTGGGGGGCCACACCAAGGGTGGGGACTGTGGTGAGATCAGATCTCTTTCAGCGAGATTTCATGTCTTTTTCAGAGGGAAATTGTGCCTGTGTAGCTGTGGATCTTTTGCCTCCTTGGGAGGAGGTGAGTTCAGGACCTTACTATGCTTCTGTGTTGAACTGCCTATCCCGGGCTTCGTTTTATTATCTGAATTGACCTACATTACCCACATTTTCCCTTAAAATTTTTTTTGTTTCTATTACAAAAGAAATAAGGCTTGTTATTCAAACATTGGGTATCCTGTTCCAATCTTACCCGTTTCTGCAGTTCAGTTCTAGCACTGACGCCTGGAGGTAGCGGCAACTCCATAAGTTAAAGGCTTAGTCCTCCAGAAGAGTGCCCCCACCTCAGACACCAGCCTCACGTGTATGGGGTTCCTAGACCACACACACTTCTGATCAACTAACTACAAATTTGGGGGTACCCAATGCTCCCTTGAGTTTAATAATTAGAATGATTCAAAGAAATCAAGAAAGTGCTGTACTTATAAATGATACAACCAGGAACAGCCAGATGAGGAGACGTGAAGGGTAAGGTCTGGAATGGTTCTGAATGCAGAGATTCTCTGCCCTCTCCCCGGGAAATCAGGGCACGTCAGCCACACAGGGCATATCGGTGTGTTTACCAACCAGCAGCTCTAGCAAACCTCAGTGCTCGAAGTTTTTACTGGGGTTTCTTTCCACAGACACAGTTGATCAAACCACTGGTGACAAGAGACATGACTGACCTCCATCTTCAGCTTTCTTTCCTCCTTAGAGATCGAACTGGCTCAAAGTTTCAACCCTCTCATCACAAATTTGGTCTTTCTGGTGACCAGCCCCCGTCCTGAAGCTCTTCTCAGGGCTCACCATCAGTCTCCTCGTTGGCATAGCCTTGGGTGTGATCCAGGGTCTCATGAATAGCAAAGAAATATCTATCACTTGGGAGATCCCAAGAGCTTTCAAAGCTCTGTGCAGAAAACCAAGGGCAAAGAGGAGACAGTTCCTTACTCTACAACACGTATGTAAAAACTGAACAATGCAGAAAATGTTTATGTGGAAAACAAAAGTTACTCATAATCCCCCGACCTAGAAATAGTCACTGCTGACGTTGAGGGAATGTTCTTCCAGAGTTGTTTTCTGTGCACATATCAGCGTGTCAATAAATTGCGTTTATGCAAATGGCACTACATTTAACGCACTGTTTTGCAATTTGCTATTTTCAGTTATTTTGGGGGCCTATCTCCATATCATTATATATAAACCAAACTTGACCTCATTATTTTAAACTGTCATACACAATACACCATTGCTTACTTACTAAGAACAAACACACAAACACACAGAACCCTTTCCTGGAAATTAGGGTCATTCCTAGGTTCTTCTTCCTTCTTTTGGAAATTACCACAGTGTTTCTATGAAAATCTTTGTGCCCTTGTTCAAATACACATGTAAGATGAATTCTTATAAAAAAAAATATGGATGAAAAGACGTATGCATTTTAATTTTTACCATAGATCACAAAGAGCCCTTTAAATACATTTAACTCATGTACATTCCCACCAGTGAGTGTCTGCTATCCACTTTTTGTGTCTATTAAATATAGAACCTAGCCGGACACTTTCTTCTTTTAAAAGGTGAGTTTGGTGTACATTTGTCCTCCGAAAGACAGTGTGTCAAACAATTGAAAAATCTTCTTTCTCGTTGGTGATTTAGAATGGTTATTATGCGGATATCTAGTTCCACTAATTTAATTTACATGCTTAAAAATATTTTTAAATTAAGGCACTTGAACAGTTTCTATCTGGATCTTTCCTCTGGAAGATAAGGAAACGTTACTTTCTCAAACCTCTTCCATTTCTTTCGCCTCATCCTCCTCCTTATTCTCAGGCGGTCCTTCCTGAGTCTGATGACCTGGCAAGCTGGTAAGCTTTTGGTAAACTATGATGTCATGGAAGTGTGATGTCATTTGTTCCAGTGCATGATATCATGGTAAACTTTTTAAGACCATCGGCACATACAGTTTAACCTCTGGATTTGGGTGAAATCATTTTAATTTAACATCCATTCTACATATTAATGGATTTTATGGAAATGATATTCCAACGACTTAGCATCCAGTCCTATGGATCAGGGTTCTAGAAGCTTCCAGCAGGGCCTTGGTTGTTCCACCCAGGGAATCCAGGGGCTCCAGCGGTGGGGTGAGGCATAACGGGGGGATATAGAAAGACTTGATGGTTAATTCTGATTTAGAGGTGAATAACCTATGGAGACTTTTTTAAATGACACAACTAAGCTTTTTTAAATACAAAAGATAAAAATACAGCATTCTTTTTTTCCCCCCCAAAGATGTTATTTATTTATTTGAGAGAGAGCACGAGCAGGGTGAGGGGCAGAGCGAGAAGCAGGCTCTCTGCCGAGCAGGGAGCACAAGGGGGCTCGTTCCTGGGACTCCAGGATTGTGACCCAAGTGGAAGGCAAGCGCTTGACAGACTGAGCCACCCGGGTGCCCCAAAATACTGCATTCTTATGGCAAATACCAATCGGGCAGAACTAAACTGACTGAGCATGTGACAGTATTTGCTCCTCTCTCTGATCTGGCTCCTTCTACCCCTCAGAGGTGACTGGCAACCGGTGTTGCCAGTTCGATTCTTACCAAACCCATTTTTTTCCTGTGCTTGTGGAAACACGTGTGATGGTTTTACTCCTTCTCAATTTTCTACTTAAAAATTTTCAAACCTAGAGAAAAATGGCAAAAATAGTGTTAAAAAACCTGTATGCTTTCTTCTTTCTCTCTCTCTCTCCTCACGGGACCACCTGAATTGAGAGGAGAATACATTGAAGACATCATGACAGACGCTAACCCTAAATATTCAGTGTGTATCTCCTAGGAGCGATTTACGTTCTTTTACGAGACCACAATACAGTGATCATACCCGGGAAACTTAACGCTGATATCCCAAAGGAAGTACAGACCTCCCGAAAGATTTCCTGGGTTATGGTCCTAATGGTCGTAATGTCCTTCACAGTTGTGGTAAACCCAGTCTTAGCTATTACATTCGTTGCCAGTTTTTAACTCAGAGCAGTTTTCCAATCTCTTTTATGTATTTTATGACATTGACATTTTGCAGAGTCTCCGTCAGATGTCTCCTTGTGTTTGGAATCAGGCTCTGCATCTTTGGCAGGAAGGGCACGTACGTGATGTCGTCTTCCCAGCGCGTCACAGAAGGAGGCACGCGAGGCCACGTGTCCCGCTACTCATGCTGCAGATTGTAATCACTGGTCAGAGTGAAGTCTGTCAGCTTTCTCCATATCTTGTTCTTCGGTTTTCTTTCACCGAAATGCAGAGGTAGGCAAGCTTTCTCTGCAAAGGGCCAGGTAGTACATATTTTAGGTTTTGCAGGCAGAACAAGGTCTCTGCCACATATTCTTTCTTTTCCCCCAACCATTTAAAAATATAAAAACCATCCTTCGCTGGACAGCTTTCTGCAAACAGGTGGATTGCTCCTTCTTGCTTATATCAATCCTTACTTTGTTGGTTGTAAAATGGTGACTTCCGAGTCTCCATTATTCCTTTTATATTTATTTCTTGGCATTCCTCTTGCAAAATAACATCTACGGTGTGGTCCTATTTATGTGAAGAGGTAGGATACATCTGTGCAGTATCTCTGGGAAGACACATAAGAAAGTGGTAATGGTGCTCGCTGGATGGGAGGAACACAGAGGATCTGGAAGACAGGGGTCGGGGGGGGGGTGTCTTACTGAATATTGTGTTTTACTTTGGAATTTTGAACCATGAGGGGTCTTTGAGATGGAGGAGAAATGGGGTAGAGGAAGAGGAAGAGGAAGGTGCCCCCAATGACTGCGATGTGGTCTGGCTTCCAATACGGAAGGTTATGCCGATTACTGAACTAAGAGCTGCAAATGGAAATCATCAGCTCTAGCGCCGAGTGGCTGGGACACACGGAGGAACGTGATGGAAAGCTTTGCGGAGGGACTGGCCGGAGGCAGGAAGAGACCCAGGGCCCTTCCGTGGGGGAGGAAGGACGAGTGGATGCGGGGTGCGTGCCATGAAGGGGGTAGCCATAAACAGTGTCCTTGTGTGGATCTTTATTGACTTTACTACTGATGACAAAAAGAGAGAAATCGATAAATGGTGCTTTTTTCTTTCTCCAGTTAACATTTTTTAAAAAGCTGAGGTTGTGCTGAGGAGGATCAAAGTGTCCATTTTGTTATATCGCACCCAGAATTAGATAATCTACCACCTGAGCAGTCACAGGAGGGGACGGGCACACACAAGCTGACGGCCGAACAGCGCGGGAGGGAGCGCAGGAGGTGGACCGTCCCTTGCATCCTTCCAAAGCCACCAACTGGAGAACTGGGTGAGGAAGCAGATTTAGTTACACTAATCGGTACGGTTCCACGTAGAAACATGAAATCCCAGAAAAGGAGCTTTTCTGCCGCTACCTTTTCCCTCGGTATGCCTATAAACACGTTTACTTCTCTACACTTCTGCCAGTATTGGGAGTCACAAATATTTTTAATTTTTACCTATGGATGGGGCTAAAAATGTCATCTCATTATGGAAATATTTTTTAACTACACTGGGCTGGGCCTCACGTCTGTAAATTTGGATTCCGTTGGTTTGACATGATTCTGATTTGTGCGTTTAAAGACACTCACAAATCTCAGGGTGCCTGGCTGGCTTAGCGGGTAGAATGAGCGACTCTTGATCCCAGGGTTGCGAGTTTGAGCCCCACGTGGGGTGTAGAGATTACTTTAAAAAAATCTCTAAACAAACTCATAAATCTCATTCCTGATAATCATGTTATTCAGCTAATACTGAGAAAGCCTCGATATGTTATCGGGGTGTCAGGGGGTGTCAGCAAATGCTTTTCTCTATCTCTATTATCTGCTTTGATCTCACTTGCTCTATTACTAATCTCACCCTCCCTCTCCCAGTCAAGAGCTGGGACGCATGGAAGTTGGCCACGTGAGGTTACATGAGGCCTCTCCTCAGCGCCACCCATACCTCCAGATCTCTGCTCCAGCTTGTGGGGTAGGTTGTATCAAGGAGGTTCCTTGGTCCCACAGTACTGTGCTCGTTCCCGAGCTCAGGAGATGTGGTCCAGCCCCAGGATCCCATTTCATTTCGGTTCTAGTTGCCTGGCCTGGCAACTCTTCTTCAGCACTTGTAGGGAAAGGTTAGGTTGTCCAAGTTTCAGCTTGGTTTTCATTTTTAATTTTAGTTCCTTCCTTGATTTTTGTAGGTTTCAGGGAGGAGGCTCTAAAAATGTCTACTTACACAGCCATATTTCCTGGAAGTACTTCCTTCCTTCCCTGAATTAAGAAGGGAAAAAAAAAAAAAGGGCTAAGAAGTGTTTATGTTGAATTTCTTGCTCTGGGCTTTCCCACCCACCCTAAGGCAACTAGGTGTAAACAGATCTGTTTCAACATGCACAGAGTAAATAATATGCTCAGACTTTTTTCTTGATTTATAGATTTTAGATAGTATATCTTTGATTCTGTTTTCTTATATTTTGATTTATGTTCCAATTTTAGATCTTGGATTATTTACTGGGTCAGTCAGATTGGGCTAGTCTATGTTTCTAATTCTATCACTTTCGCTTTATGTATTTTGAGTAGATGTTATGAGGTGTATCCAGTTTTGGAAATGTTTTATTTTCTTGGTAGATGACACTTGTATCATAATGAAATGTCATTCCTTATCTTTAGTAAAATCTCTTTACCTTAAACTTTGCTTTGTTTGGTACTAGTATACTTGTACCAGTTTTCTCTCAGTTATTTTTTGCATATGCCATCCTTTCATGTTCAAAAATCCTGTGTCTTCATATTTATTGTAGGTTTATTGTAAATAAAATCTCCTTGGACATTTTTATATTTATATCTAAAAGTTTTTGTCTTGAGATTAGAATACATTTACCTTGGTAAAATGAATTGTGAACTACTGATTTATTTGGATTTGATCTACAATCTTACTATTTACTTTCTATTCATCTCATCCATTCTATGTTCCCCTTTAACTCTTTCTTTCCTTTTGATGGAATTCATTGCGTTTTTATTATTCCATTTCTATGAATTTATTTTCTGTCACGATGGATCTGTTTTACCAGTTGTAGAATTTCCTAAGCGCGAAATAAGGTTGTACATACTCTTCTGTGTATGACTTCTTTCACCCAGAGTAATGTTTCTGTGATGCAACCACACTATTGTCGGTATCTAGTTTGTTCCTCTAATTGCTGAGTAATTTTATCCACTTTATGGATATTCCATAATTTGTTTATTAGTTATCTATTGATTAATGCTTGTATCGTTTCTAGTTCTTAGCTGTTGTGAAGAAAGAGGCTATGAGCGTTCACGTAAATGTCAGATTGTGGACTTTATTTCTCTAAGAAAAATACCTGGAACTGAAATTGCTGAACCATAGGGCCATTGGGTGTTTCACTTTATAAGAAACTGTTGAGCAATTTTTCAAAATTATTGAACTGTTTACATTCCCAGTAGTATTGTATGAGAGTTCTAGTTGCTGCATATTTTCGTCAACACTTGGTATTGTCAGGTGTTCTCATTTCAGCCATTCTCATTGTGTGGTACTATTCCACTGTGGTTTTAATTTGCATTTCCTGATAACTAATGAGGTTAAATATTTTTTCATGTGCTAGTGACCGTTTGTACATCTTGTTATTCTAATCAGTTGTTCACTTAAAGAATTAAGTTGTACATTTTCATTTTATCGAGTTGCAAGATTTCTTGACATATTCTTTTTTTTATTTTTTAAAGATTTTATTTATTTATCTGACAGAGAGAGAGGTCACAAACAGGCAGAGAGGCAGGCAGAGAGAGAGGGGGAAGCAGGCTCCCTGCTGAGCGGAGAGCCCGATGCAGGGCTCGATCCCAGGACCCTGAGATCATGACCTGAGCCGAAGGCAGAGGCTTTAACCCACTGAGGCACCCAGGCGCCCCTCTTGACATATTCTTGATACAAATTCTTTGCCAGATATATATGGAGATATAAATATATATATGTATATGTAATTTTTCCCTGTCTGTGTCTTGTCTTCATTTTTTTCACTTGATCTTAGCCAAAAGGCCGAGAAGCGATTATCTTCATTTTTTTCAAAGGTGTCTTCTAATGAGTAAAAGATTTTAATTTTAATGAAGTAAAATTATTAATACTTTTCTTTTATTATTTGGGTTTTTATGTCCTATTTAAGAAATTTCTACTTACTCAAGGTTGCAAACATTTTTTCTCATGTTTCCTTATGGAAGTTTTGTGGTTTTAGCTTTTACATTTAGGCCCAGGATCTATTTTTAGTTAATTTCTGTGTATGGGATAAAGTAAATACCAAAGTTCATTCATTTTCACATGAAAAACCAGTTGCCTAGCATGATCTGGTGAAAAGGCTGTCTTTTCTACTATTGGATTAACTTGGCACTTTTGTCCACATTCAATTGATTACATATGTGTAGACTCATTCCTGATCTATTATGTTCCTTGGATCTGTATGTCTGTTCTTCTGCCAAAACCACACTCTTATGTCTTGAAATCAGGTAATCCTCTTTCACTTTCTTCTTTGTAAAAATTGTTTTGGCTATTATCTGTCCTTTGCATTTTTATTTACATTTTAGAACCAGCTTATCAAATTCTGCAGAAAAATATTTCTAGTGCTTTTATTTGGGTTATGTTAATTTATAGATGAATTTTAGGAGAATTAACATTTAAAAAATCAAAACTCCAGTACAAGTCCATGTTATGGTGCTCCATTTAGTTTTGATCTTCTTTAATTTCTCTCATCAGTGTTTTGTAAGTTTTTAATATACAGAACTTCCACTTATTTTGTGAAACCTATCCCTAATATTTCATGGTTTTGATACTATCGTGAATGCTACCATTTTTCAAATTTCATTTTCCAGTTGCTTCTTTGTGGTTTGATCTTGTATTCCATGACCTTGCTAAAGTCACTTATTAGTTCTGATGGCTTTTCTTATAGATTCCTTCAGATTTTTTATGTATAGGATCATATTGGCTTTGAATAAAAGGTTTTGCCCTTTTCTTATCAATCCGTGTGCATTTTATTTCTTTTAATTAACTTATTTCACTGGCTGGAACCTCTAACATATGTTCAACAGATGCCTCGTTCCTGGTTTCACAGGGACAGCATTCAATCTTTGACCATGGCGGGGGATGGTAGTTATACTTTTTTTTTTTTTTTTTTTGATAGATGCCCTCTATCAAGTTGAGGAGGTTCCCTTCTGTTCCTATTTTCATGAAAGTTTTCACCATGAACTGGGTGTTGAATTTTTTCAGGCACTTTTTATGTATGCATTAGGACGATCGTGAATTTTTTCTTCTCTGAATATGATAAATTACACTGATTAATTTTTAAAAATTTAAACCAACTTTGTGTGTCTGGGGAAAAACTGTACTTTTTCAAGATGCATTATTCTTTTACTCATTGCTTAGTTCAGTCTGGTAATATACTGCTAAGGCTTTTGCATTTATATCTGTTTTATTTTCTTATAAGGCAGAGGCTTTAACCCACTGAGCCACCCAGGCACCCCCCATTTTATTTTCTTATAACATCTTTATCTGATTTTGTTAAGAGAGGAACACTGGCCTCATAAAATGACTTGGGATGAATCACCCTTTATTTTATGGAAAGACTTTTATAAGACTGATGTTCATACTTCATTAAATGTTTGTTAGGATTCACCAAAGAAGTCTTCTGGGTATAAAGGAATTTGGTCTTGTTTTTGAAATTAGGTTATTAATTATGAATTAAATTTCTTTTTTAAAAAGATTTCATTTATTTATTTGACAAACAGAGATCACAAGTAGGGAGAGAGGCAGTCGGAGAGAGAGAGAGGGAGGAGGCAGGCTCCCCACTGAGCAGAGAGCCCGATGCAGGGCTCGATCCCAGGACCCTGAGATCATGACCTGAGCAGAAGGCAGAGGCTTAACCCACAGAGACACCCAGGTGCCCCAATTATGAATTAAATTTCTTTAAAAGATATAGGACTATTCAGATTTTCTATCTCTTCTTGGATCTGTTTTGTTAATATGTGTTTTTCAAGGAATTCTTCTATTTTATTTATTTGTTGACTTTTTTGGAATTAAGTTGTTTATAATATTCCTTTGTTATTTTTAATGTCTTTAGTATCTATGGTAAAGCCCCTTCCATCATGTCTGACAGTAATTTGTGTTTTCTCTGTACTTTTAAATCAGCTCAGAGATTCATTAATTTATTGACATTTTCACTTATTTTTTCTCTAGTGTTTGTCCATTTTCCATTTCATTAATTTCTGCTCTCCTCTTTTGTATTTCCTTCCTTCTGTTTTATTTGGATTTAATTTTATGTTCTTTTTACAGCTTCTTAAAGTGGAACTTTAGAAAGTTGGTTTTTAAACCCTTTCTCTTTTTCTAAAAAGGCATTTTAGGCTAAAATTTCCCCTCTAAGCACTGTTCTAGCTGCATTCCACAAATTTGAACACTTTGTGTTTTTGTTAGATTTGCTTCAGAATATTTTAAACTTCCTTTGTGATTTATTCTTTGACTTACGCAATATATAAAACTGTTATTTTATTCATAAAATATTTGAGGATATTCCAGGCTTCTTATCATTATTGATTTCCAATGTATTTCTGCTGTAGACAGAGAACGTTGTCTGTATGATCTTGGTACTTTTAAATTTATTGAGAATTGTTCTGTGGCCCAGCGTATAGTCCATGTTTCGTGAATGTTCCATGCGTGCTTGGGAAGACTGTGCCTGCAGTGGTGCATGCCATGCTCTGCCAATCTAATCTGGGCACGTTACCTGCTAGTGTTTGACTGTTCTTCTGTGTCTTTATGTGTTTCCTGCATTACTGAGGGAAGTGTGTCAAAATCCTACTGTTTGTGGATTTGTGGTTTTCTTCATATGCTGTACATCATGTATTTTAAAGACTTAGTATAGTTACATTTGGATTGTTGTATTTTCCTAATGAATTTATCCTTTACCGTTATGAATTAACCCTGTTTATCTCTGGAAATATTTCTTGTCTGACACTGGTATAGCTGCTCTGGTTTTCTTTTGATCAATATTCTTATGCTACATGTATTTCTATCCTTGAACGTGTAGCCTATCTGTGTATATATTTGTATATTTAGAGAGCGTTTTTTGATAAAGAGTGTATATTTGGGTCTTACTATATTTTATGCAGCCTGATGGTCTCTGTCTTTTAAGTGTAGCTTTAGACTCTTTAGAATAAATCTAATTCACAGGATATTTTGGTTTAAATCTACCATCTTACTGTTTCTTTTCTATTTGTCCTGGTCTTTATTCACTTTTTCTCTCTCATACCTTCTTCAGTATTAATTATTTTTCAAATATGCCATTTTACATCTTATATTTGAGATCATTTTCTCTCTTTGTGCTCTGGGATTTTTTTTTTAATTTAAAGATTTTATTTATTTATTTGACAGACAGAGATCACAAGTAGGCAGAGGCAGGCAGAGAGAGAAGGAGAAGCAGGCTCCCCACTGAGTAGAGAGCCTGATGCGGGGCTCGATCCCAGGACCCTGAGATCATGACCTGAGCCAAATGCAGAGGCTTAACCCACTGAGCCACCCAGGCACGCCTGTGCTCTAGGATTTATAATATGCACCTTCAACATATAGCAATCGAAAGCCAAACAATATTATACTATTTCATGGATAACGTAAGTAGTTCATAACGGCATACTTTTACTTCTTCCCTCCCATCTTCTGTGCTTTTTTTTGTTTTTTTTTTGTCGTATATATTTTACTTTATACACACAAGTTCCATAATACATTGGTATTATTATTTTCCTTAAGCGGACAACTATCTTTTAAGGAAACTTTTAAAAAGGAGGAAAAAATAGCTTGTATTCACTCCCATATTTATCCATTTCTAGCTTTATTCACTCCTAAGTTTTTATCTGTTATCAGTTTACTTCAGCCTGACAGCTGTAAATTCTTTTGTTTTGTTTACCTAAAAAACTTTTTTATTTCACCTTCCTAGTTGAAGAACATTTTTGTTGTTGTTGTTGTTTATAACATATCCGAGGTACTCGGATGTTCCGTTGTCCTCTGGCTAGCATTATTTCTGAAAAGAAGTTAGTTGATTCTTATCTTTGTTCTCTTGATATGCTTTTCTCCTCTGGATACTTTAAGATTTTTCTCTGTCTTACTGGTTTTCAGCAAGTTGACTATGATGTGCCGCAGTGTGGTCTTCCTTTCATCCAGCTTAAGGTACACTGAGCCACTTGGATCTGTGTATTTATAGCTTTGATCAAATTTGGAAAATTTTAGCCATTGTTTATTCAAATAATTTTTTTTCTACCTTACTAACTCTCCATGCATATACACTCCAGGTATTAAAATCGAACATACGTTAGACGGCTTAGTTACGAGTCACTGAGCTCTATTTTTCTTTCTGTGCTTTGGTTTCTGTGTTTTCAAGTTCATTTTTTAAAAAAATATTTTATTTATTTATTTGACACACAGACAGAGATCAGAAGTAGGCGGAGAGGTGGGCAGAGAGAGGGGGAGGAGGGAAGCAGGCTCCCCGCTGAGTAGAGAGCCCGATGTGGGGCTCGATCCCAGGACCCTGAGATCATGATCTGAGCTGAAGGCAGAGGCTTTAACCTGCTGAGCCACCCAGGTGCCCCTCAAGTTCATTTTTCTTTTTCCCACAGCATCCAATCTTATGTTAAACCCATCAATGACTTTTTAACTTCATAATGACTTTTTAAACATTGCATTTTTCAGCTGTAGAATTTCATTAGGTTGTTAAAAAATAGTTTCTATTCTTTTCTTTCTTTTGTTGTGTTCATATTTTTCTTTAGGTCCTTGAACACATTTATAATGGCTGTATGAAAGCTCCTGTCTGCTAATTCCATCATTCTCAGTATTTTTGCTTCTGTGAGTGTTACATTGTGGAATTTCTCGACTTTGAGGTCCGTGGGTGGCTTAGTTTTTAAGCCTCTGCCTTCGGCTCTGGTCGTGATCCCAGCATCCTGGGATCGAGCCCCGTATCGGGCTCCCTGCTCGGCCCGGAGCCTGCTTCTCCCTCTCCCACTTCACCCTGCTTGTGCTCCCGTTCTCGCTGTGTCTCTCTCTGTCAAATAAATAAATAAAACCTTAAAAAAAATAATTTCTGGATTTTGCAGTTGTTTACATTTTGAAATTTGTTTGCTGGGCAGGTAAGTTACTTGAGAATTAGCTTGATCCTTTTGATGGTTTTTTAAAGCTTTGTTAGGGCAATAGAATCGCCTCTGCCCTCCTGCCAGTTTAGTCCAGCCACGAAAGTGCGAGCCACCTGGAGTCTATACTGTAACCCCAGGTCTCTTCCCCACCTGGGCCCATCAGAATTTGCCTGCTTTCCGGCTCTTTGCGACCTCTAGGAATTGTTCAGCTCACAGCTCCCCACCTTTGCCTGACCACACTGCATTCTCTCCTACAAATGCAAGGCTTAGTTATTAGCCAGGAACTCAGCATAATCCCTATAAAGATTTTCTCAGCTCTTTATGTGCATAGTTTTCTCTCTTGGGTTCTCTGCTTGACAAATTCCAGCTGCCTAAGCATCCATGAATCTGATCTCTGTCTACTCAAGTCAATGAGGCCACTGTGCTCTGCTTTGGCTTTTTTGTTTTTTTGTTTTTTTTCCTTTACAATAGTACGGAAAAAAATGCCTCCGGGCAGAAAGCTGGACAATTGTAGGGCTCATCTCATTTGCTTCTCTCTCTCTCAAAGATTTATTTATTTGAGAGAGAGAGAGAGAGAGAGAGAGAGAGTGCTCATACACACAGAGGGAAGAAGGGGAAGCAGGCTCCCCACTGAGCAGAGAGCCCGATGCGGGACTCGATCCCAGGACCCTGGGGTCATGACCCAGCCGAAGGCAGCTGCTAACTGGCTGAGCCACCGAGGCGCCCCATTTCTCTTCTCATATGGATTGTATTCATGCACTCGCTGTTTTCAGTTGTTGGAAACAGTGAATTCAAATATTTTGTCCAGTGTTCTCATTAACAGTTGCAGGGCAAGTCTGGTACTAGTTCAGAAGCAAAAATTCCTCAGCTCTCTTTTTAAGGAGCATTTTCATTGCTTTCAGAGTTTTAGTTGTAGTTATTTTCTTTTAGCGCTCCAAAGATTGTATCAATGGTTGCGAGTTATGATAACTTTTATCATTTCTGGTGTGATGTCACTGGCTGTTCTTCTGAAAGTTGTACATGCATGTATGTGTGCGTCAAGGAGGAAGGAACTGGGTTTTTTTCCCTTTTGAAATTTTTATAATTAAGGAATACCTGGGTGGCTCAGTTGGGCCACTGCCTTCAGCTCAGGTCATGATCCTGGAAGCCTGGGATCGAGTCCCACATCCGGCTCCCTGCTCAGCAGGGAGTCTGCTTCTCCTTCTGACCCTCCCCTTCTCATGCTCTTTCTCTCTCTCTCTTTCAAATAAATAAATAAAAAATCTTTTGAAAAATGTTTATAATTGAAATATAGTTGACATACAATGTCATATTAGTTTCAGGTGTATAACACAGTGACTCAACAATTTTATGTATTATACAATGTTCACCGTAAATGTAGTTTTGACCTGTCACCATACAACATTATTACAATATTATGCACTATATTCCCTTTGCAGTACTGTCATCCAGTGATTTATCTTTTTTTAATTTGAATATAATCGACGCACAATGTTACATCAGTTTCAGGTGTGTAATACAGTGATTCAACAAGTTTATGCATAATGCTATGCCTGCTGCAAGTGTAGCTACCATCTGTCGGCACGCGACACTACTGCAATATCATTGATTGTATTCCTTATGCTATGTCTTTTGTTCTCATGACTTATTCATTCCAAAACTGAAAACCTGTATCTCCCACACCCCTTCAACCATCTTCTCCATCGTCCTTCCCTTCTCCCCTCTGGCAACCATCAATTTGTTCTCTGTACGTATTGGTCTGATTCTGCTTTTTGTTTACTTATTCTTTTTTTTTTTTTTTAAGATTTATCTACTTGTATTAGAGACAGAGAGTGTGGGGGTTGGGGTGGTGGGAGAGGGACAGGGAGAAGGAGAGAAGCAGAAGCAGACTCCCCACTGAGCATGGAGCACGATGCGGGGCTCCATCTCATACCCCTGAGATCATGACCTGAGCTGAAATCAAGAGTCAGATGCTGCACTGACCATGCCGCTCAGGTGCCCTGATTTTTTTGTTTGTTTGTTTTTGTTCTACATATGAATGAAATTATAGGGTATTTGTCTTTCTCAGTCCATCTTATTTCATTTGGGAACAGCCACTGTGAAAAACAGTATAGAGGTTTCTCAGAAAATTAAAAATAGAAATACCATATGATCCACTAATTCCACTGCTGGGTATTTATCCAAACAAAATGAAAACACTAATTCCAAAAGATATGTGCACCCCTATGTTTACTGTAGCATTATTTATAATAGCCAAGATATGCAAGCAACCCGAGCATCCATCATTAGATGAATGTGTAAGGAAGACGTGACACACGCACATACATTTATATATACATATACTCTCGGTGGAATATTTGGGATGTTATGCAGCCATAAAAAGGATGAGATGCTGCCATTTGTGACAACGTGGACGGACCCAGAGGGTGTTTTGCTAAGTGAAGTAAGTCAGACCGAAGGACACTGGTCTCTTCTAACATCTTCTCTTTGGGTTTTGGAAGTCTGTGGTTGTCTACATGCGGCTTTTGTTCGACATATCCTGCTTAGAATTTTTAAGATCTCCTAGATCTTAATATTTTTCTTAGTCAACATCTTTCTCAGTTTTGGAAAATTATCAGCCAGTATCGCCTTTACCCCACTCTTTCTCTCCTTTTCTTTTCAAACTTCAATGATATGTTTGACTCTTTACCACGTTCTATGTGTCTCTTAAACTTTCTTCTCTACTTTTCATTCTTTCTTTTCTTCTGTATGATATTTTCTGTTGACCTAAGTAATAATTCATTAATCTCTTTTGTTTTGTTGAATCTGCTTTAACACTTCTATTCGGTTATTGTATTTTTGTTTGGTTCCAGAATTATTATTTAATTATGTTTTTAAAATACATTCTAGTCCTTCCCTGGTGAATTTCTTTGTCTTATCATTTATTTTCTTGAAAATTAATCTCAGTCGTTTTTGTGTTTGTTGCGTACATCTCCAGTACCTGGATCGCCCGTGTTTTCCTTGTCTGCTTTTTCACTGCTTTTTTCTTACTCGGCCCTGTCACCCGCCGTGCTTGGCAATTTTTTATTAAATGTCAGATATTGTACATGAAATCTTATAGTGTCTTTATATATTGTTCTGTTCTCCCAGAGAGATTCAGATTTCCACTTGGCAGGCAGTTAGAACACATGCGGATCACCTTTTGCTGACCAGTAACTGAGATAACTTGAAGAGGGATTGGATTCTCTGAAGGCTTTGGTTTGCCCTTGTCATCACGCTTGTCGTCATTTAAGAGCTGCCCCTGAAACCCCGGTGTTTATCCGTGTCCTCCCTCCTCCGTAGGTTGTAAGTGCCAATTTTTGTTTTGTTTTGTGAGATTCCTGCATATCCTCCTTCGCTGTGAAGCCACTTAGCCGTGTCCGGTTCCTTTTCTTGATGTTTCACCTGTGCCGCTTCAAAGGAGGCGTGTTTCTTGGGGGGAAAGTGGAGCTGAAGGATGCTTTCGCTTTTCTGAGGTTCCCTTTCCGGCTCTTTTTGGTCCCTCAGGTCCTAGCTGTCCCAGTAGTGCTGAAACCTGATTATTTTCTCTCTATGCCTGTGATACTCTCAAAAATCTCAAAAAAACCTTAAGATATTACTTTCTTCTTGGCCTTTTGGGCCAATGCTACTTGGAAGTCAGTTGATGTTTCAAAAGGAAAGGCAGCAGAGCCTCTCGGGTTCACAGCGATGACTCTGCCTTCCTTCTGGGTTCTTGATTCCTCTCTTGCGTTCTTGGCTTTGACTCCATTTTTTTTTTAATTTCTTTTTTTCAAAGTTTAATTTACTTATTTGAGAGAGAGAGAGCACGTGTGTGCGCACCTGAGCAGGGGGAGGGCAGAGAGAGAGGCAGAAGCGGACTCCCGGCTGAGCAGGGAGCCCAGTGCAGGGAGCCTGATGTAGGACTCAATTCCAGGACCCTAGGATGAGGACGTGAGCCAAAGGCAGACGCTTAACCCACTGAGCCCCCCAGGTGCCCTTAAATTTCTTGATACAAGTCTTTGAGTATTTTTTTTTCTCACCTGTTTCATTAGGAAAATTATTTTTTGTCTTACTTTCAGACATGGTGACCTAAATGAGCGAACATTTTACTTCCTAAATTTGTTGGTTCATTTTCCTTCTGTGATCTAGTGTTGCTCCTGAAGCCACTCTTGTTGTTTTTTTTTTTTTTTCCCTTCGCTGATAACTTGCTTTTTCTTTGTTGATCATTTGAATTGGTCTTTATTCTAGGTATTAAAAGAATTATCAGCCTGTGTGTCAATATAATCTCTTTTCAATAATAATCCTGTAATAGAGTAAACCTAGTGTTTTTTTTTTTTTTTTTTTTTTAAGGGCAGGGTGTTATTCTCTTTGTAGGTATACACTACATGTTCATTACTTTGAAATAAATACAGGACACGTTTTTCTCATTTAAAAATATTAAGCCAGTATTAAAAATGTTTGTTGTAGAGCATTCATACAATACGCACTTAAAAAGGAGAAGGCCCTCCAATACTGATTCCTGAAATTGAGGCAACAGATGGCATTACAGGTGTATTCTGTGCAAATATATTGCGTCTATATGGATACAACACATGAAATGGTCTTTTTCAAAAACTGTATCTCTATCTTATTTTGCAATTTGCCTTTCCCACTTTACAATGTAATCTGGACTCTTTTCAAGGCAGCAAATTATTCTGGTTATCTGTTGCCATATAACAAATCACCCGAAAACTAAGTGGTTTAAAACACCCATTTATTACCAACTCTTCCCATCTGTGGGTCAGGGATTCGGAGAACAGTGGGGACGGCTTCTCCCTCCCTCAATCTCTTGGGCCTCAGCTGCGAAGACTGTCCTAGCAGGGGCTAGAAGAGCTTCAGATGGTCCAGATCCCTCCCTCCCTCCCTCCCTCCCTTCCTCTGCCTGTCTCGCCCTCTCTCCGTCCCTTCACAGAGCATCTCCGCACAGCGAACTTGGGCGGCCTTGGAACTCGGTACCTGGATTTCTTCCAGAGCGGCGCTGGGCTCCAAGCGAGTGTTCCAAGGGACAGGAAATGGAAGCTTCCAGTTTCTTAAGTCCCAGGCCTAGAAACTGGCACAAAATAACTTCCATATTCTATCGAAGGGGCAGCAGATCCTGTTCAGACTCAAGGGTAGGGAGATGCCGATCACAGCTCCTGAAGAGGAACGTCAAAGCTTTTGTGGCCTCGTTGAACGCATCCAGAGTATAAAATTATTTGCAATCTTCTCCTTTTTTTTTTTTTAAAGATTTTATTTGAGAGGGAGAGAGAGCACGAGTTGTGGGGAGCGGCAGAGGGAGGAGAAGCAGGCTCCCCGCGGAGCAGGGAGCCCGGCGTGGGGCTCGATCCCAGGACCCTGACATCCTGACCTGAGCCGAAGGCAGAGGCTCAACCCACGGAGCCTCCAGGAGCCCCCGATTTACATTCTTCCAACATGAAAACACCCAGAAACCTCT
Organism: Eira barbara; assembly: GCA_020311275.1. Taxonomy (NCBI): domain Eukaryota; kingdom Metazoa; phylum Chordata; class Mammalia; order Carnivora; family Mustelidae; genus Eira; species Eira barbara. Next base: position 7,760,331 of record JAHRIG010000575.1, on the reverse strand, counting down.
AAAAGCTTCAGAAAGTTTCACCTCCTTGTGGCCTCAGGCTCAGGCTTAAGGTCCCGGGTTTGTTTATCTAGAATAGTTTCGGGTGTGGGCGAGGCTCCCTGGAGATCTGTGACCTCCTCCCCGCTCTCGCTTGAAAACCCAACAGACAAGTGAGGCAGAGAGAAACACTGTAGCGGACATCACACCCCGCGGGGCAGGGCGGGGGAGCTCTCTCCCCTAGCAGTCACCGACCGACCCGTCGCAGCACTGAAACCCAGGGGGGAATATGGCATCGAGTCCTTAATTAGGGCCGGGTCCTACTTCTTGGGAGTGATTCTTGGCTCTCGCGTTCCCCTTTTGGACTCTTGGCGCCCCTGTCCGAGTTGTAACGTGTCTTCCGTAAGAAAGAGCAGCCTGTTTCCATGTTGGCTGCTACCTTGAGAGGATTGGGGACGCAGTGATCTCCTTTCCTTCCGTACTGTCTCTGTCCCTTTTGATCCCAAGCTAGAATATTTTCTTTAAATCATTGAGTGTTCCCTTGACTCAAATTATAATCCATCCAGTAGGCAAAAGCCACACCTACATATTTAGGAATAGGCCCGTCTCTATCTTCAGCCTCTGGTGGGGCTGCTGTGTGACCGTGTCTCCCAGATCCTTACAAGCTCTTCCAGCCCCACCTCAGGCTCAGCGCCCAGCGGGGAGTCTGCTTCTCCTGCTCCTTCTGTGTGTACGCGCGCTCTCTCAAATAAAGTAAAAATACAAATAAAAAAAGCTCTTCCAGACGCGCCCCTAAAACTGGGTGAGGTCTTAACAAAGGCTCTTCAAGCCCCATCCTTCCCAGAGACCCCATCTTATTGCCCTGGATTTGTCAGCTTTTGCCTGGGCCTACTAGAATGAACCAGCATGTCCTGGTTCTATTTCCTCTAAATTCTACTAAAAAAAGAGAATAGTTTCTTCTTTAAATCATCTCTGCTTGCCTTTTAATCGGTCGGCCCTTTCTGTGTTCTACTTGGAAATCTCCCTTGTCGGACCCACTGAGTTCATTAGGCACCTTCCCCTTTGTAATAGGAAACAGTTTTGCTCACGGTCCTACAAGTGCGGGACTCAGGGGCTCTCCGGCACAGCCTGCGCACAGCCTGCGGAAGCAATTTCCTCAGGGTGTGTCAAGTCCTCTCCAAGAGGCTTCCTGAGGCCCGTGTGGCTTTGGCTCCCAGGTACCAAAGTTTACTCGATTTCTCTGTTTGCTGCCTAAAAACCACTCTAAGACCTCAAGCCACGAGGTAGAAAATGCGTGTTGTAAAGAAGCCCCGGTATTCTAAATCCTGTATTTCGATGAAAGACATGAAAAGCTTTACCGTCCAGCCTGTACGCACCCAAATGATTTGTCTTTTTCTGCCTGTTTCTGTTCAGAATACAGCAGACCCCTTCCTTACCCTCTACCCCTGGGTGTCCTGAGCGCTGAAGGTAAATGTGTTTATTGAAAGTTAAAGCAGAAGAAGGAAAGAGAGGGGAAGGGTAAGGTTGAGACAGGAATAACTCTGGCCGTGTCCGAAAACGATGACCAGGCAGTAAGGCTGCTATCGTCCAGGTGTCTGATTTGTCCCCAAACTAGGGGCAGGTGGTAGGACAAAGTTAATGTCTCTCCCTAGCTTGCTCCTAGAGCGCTGTGTTATTCTGGGTTGGAGAGAATACTTATGCTAACTCCAGTTGCAAATGCCGGAGAAAGGGAAGTCCCTCCCACCCATTTTCTCCTACACTGCTTTTAGCCTCCGTTCCTCCATACTAAAATTTCTTTGGCATTTTAATAGGAAGGGGCAGACACATGTTTGACCCTTAATAAATATATATTGAACACATTTTGACCCTTAATAAATATATATAAAATTTGGAGCAAGGGCACCAGGGCCTTTGAACCTGCAAATCTCTTAATGTGGAAGCCTTAAATAGTCATGGTTGGTGAGAACCAGGAAATTGCATTCGGCATGCTCACCAAAGTCTGCCCCCCGGCTTCCTTAGTTTTTGAGGTCCCCTGAGATTTGTCTCTCCAGAAGAAAGATCCTTGATCTTTTCCCCAAGGTGATGTCTTTGGTGTGTGTTAACTACTCCCTGATAACGACAACAGCCAACATTTGCTGAGCTCCCCCTCTCTGTCTAGCAATGATTTGTGACTGCTTTTGCACAAGATCACCTTTAATCTGTACAACCACCTTATCGCATAGATACTGTAATCATCCCCCTTTGGCCGAGGAGGACAGAGATATGTAGAGATGGCACAACTGCCCAAGGCCACAGTGTACTCTATTCCGGTTAAATGGGGACCCCCTGCATTCTACCAGGAAACTCCATCATGTCTGTGTTGTTAAAATTTCAACCAAGCAAATCTGAAGATCGAACTGACTTTATTAAGTGATTCATGCATCAGGCAGCACCCCATCTAGCAAGTAGAGACACACTCAGGAGTCGGACATGATGGAAGGGTTTTCTATAGTTGGTGGGGGGCAGACAGTTACTAACAGAAGGACTGTGCCAGGTCAGGCCCGCTTTCCAGGGTGTGGGGGAGATTTTAACATACAGGTGATTTCCTCTTTCTTCGGGGGCTGGAGAGGCTTCAGGTGGTGGCCCTCAATAGCACAGATTGAGAAATTCCTGGTCAACCTGTTAAGGTCACTTTTCCTGCATTTCAACCTGCGGCGGGGCGGGGGTTGAAACTGTGCTTAGATTGGGGATGAAAACCCGGGTTTGGCAACCCATTATGCGCCTGCAGTTTTCTTTCCTTTTTTTTTTTTAAACAATATATAGACTTGCCAAGGGACTTGGTGGTGATGCGTTGCCATGCAGAAAGTGACACAATTATTTACAGATGCAACAGATTGTTAGTAGAGGCAGTTTGCATCCAAACTGAGAGATCACAGGAAAAGACCATATGAGACCCCACCAGCTGTTCGTTCATGTGCCCACAGCCCCTTACGGAAACCTCTGCCCATGACCTTCAGGGCACATCCGATCTCAGGACAGAAGACTCAGCCACTGGCTCCAGAAGATAACCGGGAAGCAGGACTGGTTCAAGGGAAGGTGGTTGTAACACAGGGTAAAATGCTAAATGCCACAGGAATGGTGCCCACACCAAACGTTATGGAGGCTCGGAGGAAGCAGGGCCAGGCTGAAGGGGAACCCTGATGAACTTGTGTGTCCCGCGGGCGGGGTCTGGCCCACATTCTCTTGGCAGCCACGCGGGCCAGCAGAGAGGTGACTGCTGAGCTGTTTGGACCCGAGGCTTAGGGCAGCATCGCCTGCTTTGCTCCTGATTGGTGTGAGAATTTTTATAAAGACCTTTTCTCTGATACTGGGGATTGGAGGCGTCTGAACTGGGGAGCAGTCTGTGCCACCTAGAGGGGGCAAAACTTGAGGGCCCGGACAGGAGGGTGCTGTAAGGAAAGGCTGCAGCCAGGTGGGTGGTTCCTTCTCCCCTGGCACAGCCCCTGGAAGGCCTCTGCCTCTGTCTGCCGGGCAGCCCGAGACCCATCGTGCTGTTTTGGTTTTCGCTTTTACTTGACAGCACAAACCTTCCTCGCAACGTGGTTCCCGTCAGCTGCTGGGCGCAGGCGAGGGAGACTGCTGGGGACTGGGAAGTCGACTGGAGACCAGGCTGCGAAGGTTGCCCTTGAGGCATGGGGCAGACAGAAGAGGGGTCCGAGCACGGACCTGGCGGAGGTCAGCCCCGGGCGGCTGCAGGAGTCTGAGATTTCCAGCTCACACCTGCGTCCCAGCGCCCCGTCCCCCTCACCAAATCCATCCTATGACCTTGGAAAGAGAAGCGGGGGCCGACCCAGGTGCTCCCGGACCCCAGGGGAGCGGGGTCAGAGCGCGGCGGCCCCAGACGCGCCTCCCTCGAGAGCGGCCGGGGTGGCCACGCCGAGTCCCCCTCCGGCCCCCGGCGCCGCCGCAGGTGCGGTCGCGGCGCAGGGGTGTGGGCGCCGGGGACGAAGCGGTTAAGGCGGGGGGCGCCCGGGCGAGCTGTCCAATGCGGAGAAAGGCGGTCTGCCGGAGTTAACGTGGGCAGCTGCTCGCGGAGGGACAGGAGGAGGACCGTCTGCCGAGCGCCGGCTCGCCCCCCGCGCGTGTGTGTGTGCGGTGCGCGCGTGTGTGTGCGCGAGTGTGAGCGCGCGCGCCGAGGCGTTCCTCAGGTTGCGCTGCCTGGAAACCGAGGGAGCCATTGGCGCGGCGCAGGCGCGGGGGCGGGGGCGCCCGGTCCCTCGGAGCAGCCGGGGCGCGGGCGTCCGAGGCGAGCCCCGAACCCCGGCTCCCGGCGCGGGCGAGGGCGGAGCGGGCGCGGCGCTGCGGGCGGCCTCTAGGCCCCGGGGCGCCCGCCGGGGAGGAGCCGGGGAGGAGGCCGGAGCCGCATGGAGTTTCTGGGGCGCGCAACTCCGGCGGGGCCTCGGCCACTGGGCTCCGGGGCGCAGCGAGGCGGCCGCGCACATGGGCTGAGCCCGCGCGCCGGGGCTCCGCACGGCCGGCGGCAGCGGGAGGGGTAGAGCCGCGCGCCGTGCCGGGGTGCGGGGCACGCGTCCCCAGACGGGAGCGGAGGACAAGGACGGGGAGGAGCGTGCCCGGATCGCGCTCCGAGCCGACGAGGGGCTCGCGCCGGCCCGGCGCGCGCTTGGGGAGCGGCCCGGGGCGCCGTGGGAGCCGGCGGCAGCGAGGATGCCGGCGCGGGGACGCGGCCGCCGGCTGGGGGTGTGAGCGCCGGGGGAGCAGCCGCGCCGCCCCCTCCCTGCGGGCCTCGGAGGAAGCCCCCCGCGCCGCGCCGAGGCGCCTCGGAACCCGGGCTTCGGGGCGGCGGGCCCGCGCGGCCGGCCCCGGCCCTGCCAGAGGTGAGTGCCGCCGCGCCCGCCCTCGCCCCCCGCGCCCCTCGCCCCCACCTCTCCCCTGGGTCCTCGCGCCTCCCCCCTGCCCCGAGCCCCTGCCCGAGCCCCGAGCCCCTGCCCGGAGCGCGCGGCCGGCCGCCGCGGACAACGCCTCCCGTACCTGTTGGCGCGGGCAGAGGGTACCGGGGCGGGCCGGGGGCCGCCCGAGCCACCTGGCCCTCCCCTGGGGTGGCCGCCGGAGGACCGCGCGCCCGGGGGCGTGGGGCCGGGCAGGGCCGCGGCTGTCCCGCTCGGGGGTCCCGGACTGCGCGGGCTGCGGGCTGGGCGCGGGTGGCGGAGTCCGCGGCGCGGGGGGCTGCCAGGCTGCGCGCCCCCGGCCGCCGGGGACGGAGGGAGGAGCGGGCGCCGCACCGCAGCCCAGGTGGGAGGGCAGGGCGGCTGGCAGGTCCCCGGGAAGCCGGAGTCATGGCGCTCCGGAGAGGCGGGACGCAGGATTCCCTCCACCTCCGGGCCCCGCGCGGGCTGCTCGCCCTCCTAGGCGCACGGCCGGGAAGGTCCGCGGGCCGCGGGGATCGCCGGGGAGGCCTCGGGAGCCCGGCCTGGCCCCTGGCCGCTGCTCGGCTGCCCCCCGGGCCCTGGGCAGCGCGCTGGCTCGGGCGCCCCGGCAGCCCGGGTGGACGCGGGGCCCCAGCCTCCCCGGACTGGCGCGACGGGGAGTGAACTTCCTCAGACTTGGCCTGAGGGCGCCCAGGCGGCAGCAGGTAGTTCTGGGGCGGGCCCCGGGCGGGGGCGAGCGGAGGACGCCTCACCCCGGTGGGATGGTGGCGCCGGGCGGGGACCCGGGGCTGCGTCTTGCCTCCTGGGCGCCGGCCACGTGCGCCCTCTGCCCCCACCGCGGCAGCATTTCCCGCTGCTCTTTTTGCTTCGAGGAGGCGTGTGTGGAGAAGGCGCCTTCCCTGCCAGTGGTTTGGAGCCCTCAGCCCAGGTGGCAGTGCGCCGGCAGCTCCGTGGGTGCGGAGACCGACCGGGCGCCACCCACCCCCAGGCCCGGAGCCTGTTTTCCCGCAGACGAGGAGACTTTCCCGGGCTCGGGGACCAGCACGGGTGCTGTGTGTGGCCGTGTGGGGTCGTGCCCGCTGAAGTGGTGATGGCATTCTCCAGAGAATGGAGTGGAGGTGACCTTCTCCAGGAAGAATGGGTAGATTCCTGCCCCTTGGGTGTCCAGACACACAGCATTTGTGCAAACGGGAAAACTCCTGACTCTTAAGATTGCCTTGTCCTGCAGCTTTAACTGCTGGCCTCCGGTCAAAAAGATAAACTCTTTTTCAATTCAGGCATCCAAGCTTTGGAAAGGGTTTTAAAGCCATTTGGTGTGAAATTGTCTTGAGGCTAGAGCAACACTTTTTTTTTTTTTTTTTTTTTTTAAAGGGAAGCAGAACTCCAGCTCCTCTCCTCGGCTGGCTGGTGGGTTTTATTTCATCTTTGCCGGGTGGAAGGGTGTGTTGGTGGAGTCCCCGCTGTATCCACTGATTGTTTATCTGAGGCTCTGACCCAAGTCTAAGGTGGCAGTTCAGACCTTGGCTGTGACACCCGGGTTAGGATTCGTTCCTGGAGCTGCAGAACTTTGCTGGCCTCTTGGGCTGTTGGTGGCGGCTGCTGCCAGTGCCCCTCGGATGCCCTGGGCTGTGCTCCCCCGAGGCCTGCCTGGTGGGGAGCCCACCAGCATGGCCCCCCTTTCTGAGTTCACTGCAGACCTGTGGGTTTTCGTGGCACTGACTGCTTGGGGAGCAGCTCTGTTTACCGAGCAGCGGGCCTGCAGCACTGGGGTTGGTTGCTGGATGTATCCGAGTGGAGTAATGAAAACAAAACAGGCGGGTAACACAATCCGTAGGATCTTTTATTGGAGGAGCGCTAAATCTTCTTAGAATCGTTCATCAAGATCACCTTTCTCTGAACTCTGAACGCTCCTATTGCCAGTAATCAGGCCTTTAGTGAGGGCGCCGAATAAGGGCTTTTTAGAAAGAAAGTAATTTAATTCAGCTGGTTCTGTGGAGAAAATGATAGGCAAGACTTGACGGAGACACACAACTCCTTCTTCTCCATAAGAGGTGCAGGGGAGGGGAGGGCAGGGAAGGGGATGGGGCTGGAGGGCAGCGGAGGGGAGGGGAGGGGGGAGGGTGCAGTTTTGTGTGGCAGCTGCTTGGTTGAGTCGAACATTTATCTGCACAGCGGGAGGCCCCTGATCGAGGCTTAAATACTATCGGGCAGGGCTGGGCTCCAGTCTAGAAATTTATTTTCCATAGCAGGCGGCCTGGGGGGACGGTGTGCGGGGACGGTGTGCGGGGACGACGTGCTCCCCAGCAGCCGGGGAGGGGTATGCGTGAGCTGCCCCCGAGCCTCGCGTGGGGGCTGCAGTTCCCGCTTTGCCAGCACCGGCTGCGGCGGCCCCTGCGGTGCTCACTGGGAGGCAGAAGTGGGGCGCTTGTGCTCCCATCGCGAGGCCTTCTCTGGCTCTGGTGGGACAGAACAGGGTCTGTGGAGAGACCCTCTTCACCCAGCTTTCTGGGACCCAACCTGGTACCAGACACTTTTCCACATCTGAGCTCATGTTATCCTTGGTTTTCATATCTGGAAACTGATGCCGAGGGACCTAAGTAACTTTCCCGAGGCTGTCGCCACTTATAGGGGAAAAGGCTGGGGTTCCTGCTTCTAAGCCCAGGGATCTTTCCACACGACTGTGTATGAGCCGAAGAGGGTGTTTCGGTGACCTCTGACCTTCCGGACCTTGTTTCGCGTCAGCCCCAGAGTGGGCGCCCTATGTTTGATGAGTGAATCCGGGTCGGCCTCTGGACCCTCACTCCCAGTGGGTGAGGAAGCTCAGGCATGGCGCGGGGGGGGGGGGGGGGCCGGGGGGGGGGGGGGCCCTCTTCCCCCCCCCCCCCCCCGTGCCACACTGGAGCCGCGGGAAGTTCCAGGTGAGGCTGATTTGGCTATAGGCAGCTGCCGCTTTGTTTGCACATTCCCTCTCTGTGCCCACACTGGTGTGGGGTAGGTGGCTTCCTGCCCTTTACTCGAGGCTTAAACTGATACAGTCGATGTCTGCAATGTCTTCTGCTGATGGGAAACCATCAGGAAGTGTCCCCGGCAATAGCTTTGTCACCTTTTCAAACAACGTGCATCCCCTCCAGCTGTGAAACCATCGCTCAAGATGGGCAGGGCACGGACTGGCTGAACTCTGGGGGCTCCATCTGAGGGTCGTTCTGAACATGGGTAGAAAGGTGGAAACTGAAAACACATTGTTGCATTCAACCTGGGATTTTCGGAGTGAGTTACGATTTTAATCACTTAACATCTTGTTAGATTATTTTTATTTTTTTTTTGGTGTTGTTAAAATGCATTCCGTGCCTCTTATGTGGTTACGGATATAGAGATGCATGTGACACAGTGCCTGTCATCAAAACATTCCCAGTTGAGTGGGGAAGGCAGACCGTGGGTTAGGGCTACACGTTTGTGAGCAGGGCAGGAGGCATCCAGCCCAGCGTGCAGGTGCTGTCTGAGCTGAGCTTAGAGGATGAGTAGGAAGTGGTCAGCCTTGAACGGGGCTCCCAGTGCAGAGGAAGTAGGGTGAGCAGGGGGTTGGGAGCTGAGAGAGCAGCCTGGGGTTTGCAGTTCCTGGACCTTAAAGGTAGAGCCAGGGAGCGACAAGAGAAGAGGTTGGAAGGATGGATGGAGACCCTTGGTCTGGACCAGGGGCTCAGCTTTTCTCCACCGGGGGCGCGCAGTGCGGTCAGATTTGAGTTTTAGGTAGATGTGGTTGGGGGCCTCGCGGAGAATGGATCTGCCAGGGAGACCAGAGGTGTAGACCCCAGCGAGGCAACAGAAAGCAACTGTGACTAAAACCTGAAGCAAACGAAGAGCTTGTACTGGCGGTGGTGATGGGACTCAGCGGGCTGAAGAGCCAGAGACGGAACGGGTGGGCATTTGGTGGCCGCGGGGATCTCGGCGGCAGGAGTTATCTTCTGGTTCCTCTTAGGCGATACTATGGAAGGAAGTAATCTCTAGATTTACCCACCATCTTTATCCTCATCGTCTCCGTCATTCCAGTATTCTGCTGACTTCCAGATGCTTAGAGGAAGTGTCCAATGAGCAGAGCTTTGGGTAGGTCATCGGGATGGGGCAAGGGAGTTTTCTGAAAGGAAGCTGGAATGATCTGTGGCATGGATACTGGACATCTCTCTAGGAGGGAGAGTCGGCAGGACTTACTGATGAATTGATGTAGGGGTAGGAGCGGGAAGGGTATAGTGTGACCACCGGGTTTCTGGTGTAGGTGACGGTCTGGATAAGCAAAACAAAGGTCGGGCCAAGACAAAATAACTCACTTGTTTTCCCACTGGCAGTGCTGTGGGCAGCTGTCCACGACCAGGCTGCAGGAGAAGGTGGTGACCTATTTTAAAAAGTCTCATTAAGGGGCAGTTCTGCTGTGAATAAGGCCTGTTTAAGTAGGTTACTTTATCTCCTGCCCCACAAATCTGGAGACTTGGAAAACATTTTCATTCGTTCAACCAAGATTTATGGAGCGTCTCCGGTTCAGGGACTGAGGAACATGGTACTCTCATATTCTACCAGTGTAACTCACAGTGAAAGGTAGACATAGGCGGTAGAAGTTGATGATAGAGTCGAGACAGTTGGAGGGGCCGGTTCGTACTGGGTGGCCAACAGCGTCCTCACTGAAGAGCCGTATTTAAGCTGGGTCCGTTGGGAATGATCTGGAGAAGAACTTCTGGCAGTGGGAGTGCCAGTGCAAAGGTCCTGAGGTAGGAACAAATCAGGTGCGTTGGAAGAACAGGCAGGAGATGAGTTCCGAGAATCAGGGGCTAGTTCGTGGGGGGCCTGGGAAGTTATTTTGTGGAGTGTGGTTTTATACTGAGTTTGATGGGAGCCGCCGGAGGGTTTTAAATGGGAGAGTCACATAATTTAATTTATGTTTTCAAAAGATCATCCTGGCAGCTGTGCCTTCTGTATGCACTATCTTGGTACAATAAAGTGAGTTTTTATCCATCAGAGTGTAAAACAAAATGTCGTGTTTAGGAGTAACAGATGGAGAGAAAAAGCCTTGGTGACCTTAATTTAGTGGTTTCTACTGTACCCGTTAATTGTGGGTTCAGCCAAAACCACATCTCTAGTATGATTTCAGTTTTGTTTAAAAACATGGTATAGAATAATGGGGAGAAGTGGACTCAGTCTATGAAAGTGGCTGTCCAAAGGTGTTGGCATTGCAAATGAATGTTCTACTCTTGAAAATGAGCAGGCATTTCTCTTATAATCAGGAAAACATTTATTTTAAAATGTAGACACCGCGGGCCACAGGTGTCTGGAATGGGGCGTTGTGAACCTCCAGCAGCTCCCCACTTTTCCCTTCCATTTCATTTCTGGAAACGTGAATGTCCAAGCCCACGGTCCTGGTTGGGACAGAAATTAGGATGTTTACTTTGTACCAGCTGTCCAAACGGAGGCTCTTTGTTTTATGCTTAAAAAAACATTTTTAGTGATGAAAGCAAACTTTTTTTTTAAATAAGAAATTAAAGCAACACAGAAATGTTACATAAAAAAGTGAAAGTATCTCCTTCCCCAGACCACTAACATTTCCATACATATACTGTTAGTTTTTTTTTTTTTTCCTGTGTGTTTCAGATAACCTCTATCTATATTTTGCTCTGAAGGATTTTGGAATATTGCTGCAACAAACAACCCTTTCCAAATTACTCTCCAAAACTCCTTCCTGTAGAGCTGGAAACCTAGATGACCTTTTTCCCTTTGCAACAGAATCATTAGGAGAACTCCAATACATGACTCCGCTAAGAGAAACCGAGTCTTGCCTTTTTGGTATTCAGAGTGTACCCCGAAAGCATACCTTACACATATAAAGAATAGAGCAATTAAATATTCATTAAAAGTTCATCTCCGAGCCTTGAAACACTATTGTTCCGGTACTGGCGCCCAAGACTTGGTACTATGATTGCAAACCACTTGCGCTTTTCTCATTAACGAAAGTTGGCCCATGTGAAAACTTAGCAGTGCAAATGAGGGAGCCTCGCTAATTGTTTTGGTGACATATTTATTACAGCAGAGAATTATCCCCCGAACCCAGGAGAAGAAAGAATAGCCCACGGAGTGTTACTGAGGGATGCGTCCGGGGAGGGCCGTGCACCTGCGTGGTCTCACCATGCAGCTCGGTTTGGGGACCGACGTGCCCAGAAGGAGCAGCCCCAGACTCCGTGTTGACGCCACCGAACAGAGTGGGATCGGAGTCTCGTTATGCGAGTCAACAGAATTACTATCCTCCCCGTCATTACCATAATTAAACACGTCCTTTCTTGCTGCAGAGAAGGGGGACTGTGTGCCCAGAGGAGACTGATTGTAACGGGAGAGACCCGTGGCGTTGAAGAGGGAGCAGAGACCCTGGTTGTCTCCTCTCACGGACGGGGAACATGAAGCCTGGGGAGAGTAAACGACGTGGGCTCCCTCGATTTTCCCAGCCCGGCCCCATGTCCCTGCACTCCGCGGCGGCCCCGGGTTGTCAGAAAATGAATTTATTTTGGCAAACCCCAGAACTCGGAAAGCACTCTGAACCTGAGGAAAACTGGGGGGGGGGGGCTCCTGACCTGTTCCTTCGTCCTGTAGGGTGTCGTCTGCTTGGGTACTGATAACAGGCCTAATCACCGTGTAAACATTTCCATAGTCTGGTAAGAAAACTCCCGACATCTGCACCACACGTTGATGTAGCATTTCAGCCTCCTGCCTTCCTAGTGCTTGTTCTGAAAAACCGGTTGCTCTTATTTAATCTGGTCCCCGGTGGATGGTTCATTTTCAGGCACAGACACAGAAACACCCCTTCCGGGCGCAGCAGGAGGTGACCGGGGCTGATGGAGTGCTCCCTCGGTGCCGTCGGCTCTCTGACGGTCAGCACTGCCCCCATTTTACAGATGAGATGAGGACGCCTCGAGGTTCGGCAGCTTGCCCCGGGTCCCGGGTTGGGGTGTTGTGGAAGGGAGGCCCCACCCCTGGAGGCCCGTGACCAAGCAGCTAAAATCTCCACTGTCCCTTGCCTGTCAAAGACAGACTCTGCCAGAAAGATCAGGATCTGACTTTGTGAAATCGCTTTAGGTAGATCACTTTTGGGGGGCAAACGCGTGGACGTAGAGCGGCAGAGGGGTCTGTGAGGATTGTGTCTTCAGGTCTGTTTTCTGGGTTGTCCCGGTCCCCCCTCTTTATGAGACACTTGGTGGTAGCAGGTGGGGGCCAGGGGCTCTCTGACCCGGCCCTCAACTTAGGGACGTGGACACTGACCCTCCAGGCTCTGCTCGACCCAAGTTCAGCTGCTGCCTTCCGGCCTGGTGCCTGCGCCGTCCGCCCGAATGCCAGCGTTCCGTGCGTCCTGCGCCCAGGTAAATGCTGCTTTCGGAACCTGAAACAGAACCCGTGCAGCCTCCAAGGGCAGGAGGCAGTAGGGAGGAATCAACTGTTTAAAAATGAGGGACGACCGGATGCGGGTGACCCTGCCAACGGGCCCGCATCCGAGCTCTGTCAGCCTTAAATCAGTACTGACGCTGCAGACGGACTCAGTCTGGCCTGGCAGAAGGACTGGAGCCGGGGGCTCTCCTGAGTTCCTCAGTTTTAGTGTCTGGCCCTGGTTGGGGGGGTAGGTCATGTGCTTGGAGGTCTCTGTATGGAACGTGTTGCCGAAAAAGAAAGTTCTGTCCTCTGATTTGGAGCCCTGCGGTCGGCATGAGAGAGCGAGCTGGTGCCGGCCGGTAGCTCTTTGTCGGACGGAGTAACTGCTCTGTCTGGAAGCTTCGGGGCCGCGGGGAGGACTCACACACGTGAACGTAAATGCTAGGGGCAGGTCCTGGTTGGGAATCGTGACCACCAGGAGAATTCTGGCCAGCGGGCGACTCTGCTGTGGTCTTGGGAAAGGCGACACAGAGCTTCCAGAGCAAGGCCGGCCGGCCCTGGGTTGGAGTTTTCGAACCTCAAGTGGAGGATTTAGTTTAGCGTCTCTCAGTTGTCACTGCGCTGGGGTCCCCCGGGGAGCCTCAGGAAAGTCTCAGCAGCCGCCCCTCCCTCTTGCCTGCCTTCCTTCCTCTTTCCTTTTTATTGACTCATAATTGACGTGGAGTATTAGATTAGTTTCAGGTGTACAACATGGTGGTTCGATATTTGTAGACACAATGATCGCCTCGATAGGTCTAGTTATCACCCATACGAAGTTATGACAAGATTATTGACTGTTCCCCACGTTGTACCTTATACCGCCGTGGTTGGTTTTATGACGGGGACTCTGGACCTCTCAGTCCCCTCACCTATTTGGCGCATCCACTGGCCGCCGCCGTTGAGCCGCGGGTGCTGCTTCTGCCTCTGGGCCCCCCGGGTGGGCCACACCTCGGGAGAAGGGTCGAGTTCCTGACTCACTTGGCTTCACACGGGGGGCTTCTGGAATACCGCTTTTCCATGAGATCACAGCATCTTTGGTTCACTCGGGGCGGGGCTGGAGAACGGGGGCCTGGGCCTGCTGCCGTCTTTACACATTCTTATGAAGACTGGAGCCGCCGAGTATTCAAGGCCCATCTCTGAAGGGGAACGCGGTACTGCTCCAGTCCCGGAGGGGGAAGTTGGCGTCACGATTACAGATGACTTGTGCTTGCCTGTCCCTGGCCAGCGTTTCTGGAGTCAGAGTCGGAAGCTGGGAGAGCTGGCTGGGACCTTAGGAATCTTCTAGTCTAACCCACTCGGTGTTTGGAGGGGGGGCTTCTGAGACCCACCGTGATCCGTCCTGAGTCACAGATGGTCAGGCCAGGGCCCCTGAGGACTTGAGACCAGAAGGGGAGGCCAGCGGCACGGTGAGGCTTTGGGGACCGTGACCCCCCGCCCCTCCCCTCCCCACCACCCCCAACGCCGCTCGCAGTGCAGGGGAATCACAGGACAGAGGCATCCAGAAAGACTGCAGGTACAGTCACATTAAAGGCACCTGAGAATCAGGAGACGCCGGCTGATTGTACCTGTGATCCTCCGTCCCCTCCCTCCCCCGCCCCACCAACGTCAGTGACGAAGGTCTCCGCGTCTGTGGCTTGGGTTGCCACCGCGACAGATGCTCCGCCGCCTTTTCCCAGGCGGGACGCCGATGCAGGCTGCCCTACTTCTTGGGAAATAGTTACATTTACCATTTTTACCCCAAATATTTCCCTCCCGTCGTTGAAACAAATAAAGAACACCCTCGACACACGGGTTTCTGGATGTCATGGTGAATCTGTAAAACCTGTAAGGATGGTTCGTAATTGTTCCTGGCACTCCTCACCCAGCCGTGACGGGTTCAGATGACTAATTATATTTTGTTGGATCCTTTTTTCTCTGCTTTTTCAAATCAAGACACCTGTTTTAGCATGTTAGTGTTGACGGGGACAGTTTCCTGCCCGTTGCTTGATGCGTCGTCAGCGGCCTTCGGGTGGACAATGGCTGTGGAGCTCAGGGACTGAACTGGACTCGGCCTTCTCTGGCCTTTCAACAGAGGAGGAGAGAGAGGGGCGCGTGGAAATTAGCATAAAGGTTGAATCAGTATAATTATAGCTAATGGTTATGTAAGTCTTCCTTTCTGAGTACTTCACATGTGAACTCATTTAGTCCTTTTCACCATTGTTTCTGTTTGTGTGGATGAGGACAGCAAACCCCAGAGAAGTTGAGCGCCTTGTTGAAGGTCACGAACACTCCAGAAGCTGCGTGGTTGAGCCGCTGGGCTCTCCGGCTTCTCTAATTCTCTTTGTCCAGATGTGCCGGGGGCTGTGGAAAACTTCTCCAGAACATTCTCAGACGTATTCTGCTTCCGACCTTTGCCTCTTGGAACACGCTTTGACCTTCCCATGGATGCCCCCTCCCTTGTACCGCCGGGCTCGGTCCTGCTGGAGCTGGCGGTCGTCTTTGCGGTCCCGGCTCTCGGTAATGTGTCCTTTGATGAGCCCATGTGTGGGCAAACCCTCGTTCACGAGCAAGAGAAACCGCAGCCAGTTGGTAGGGTCGGAATGTCCTCGGGCACCTGTGTGGATGTTGAGTCTCAGATAATCTGCGTTGGACTTAGGGACTGCACCTCCGCCCGCGTTCGCCACAGCCTGGACTCAGTTTGGCCCTTCGGTGCTGCCCTAGAGCCCGCGCTGCGGTCTCTGCCGCATGCTCGCCGTCTTGTTCCTGGTGATTTACCTCCTGAACCTGCAGGGTGGGCTTCTAGTGGGGGCTCTGTCCCTGATGGACGGACGGAACCCCCGCCTTCAAGCCTGCTCTCTGCACTAGACTTTTAGGGTCTAGGCCTTGCTTTGAATTGTGCCCCGAAGGCTCGGCTCTTCGTGGGGTGGGACTGCCTGCCGGTTCCGATCTCTCCCAGCCTTGCCCGTCGCGTTGGTTTTCAGCTCGGCTTGGCCTTGGCTGTCCCTCCCGCCCTGCTCGCCTGGCCTTGCCACCTGATTTTCACGCTGCCGTCCGTTCCTTTCAGGGACTGGCAGACTTTTCTGTAAAGGGGCAGATAGCAAATGCTTTAGGTTTAGTTCTTCATCCCTGCTGTTGAGGCCGGAGGCAGCCGCAGACAACATGTATGAGTGTGGCCGTGTTGGGATAAAACCAAACTTACAAAAACAAAGGGCGGCCCAGGTCTTGGCCGGTGGTTTAGGGTTTGTCGACTTCCCTAGGATAACTGTTCAACCGCCTCTTTCTGACGCGCGACCTGTGAGGACTGTCTCTTTAGAGGTCATCCGCCTTGCTGAGAGCCCTGGGTCACTGTTTCCACTCTGAATTCCCAGGAACCCTTACTCGTTGACCTTCCTGACCTCTTACCGTCTTCACTTTGCAACCCTGGACCTTGAATAAAACCAACCATTTGCTTCTTAAGTTCTCAGTCGGCTAAATTGATGCCATTAAAAATTTATGTTGTTCAACACCGGCTGAGCCCCGGGCTGATCTCCTGCCCTGTTCGCTGCGTTTGTATTCTGGATTTCCTACTCTTCTCACCACCCGCGCTCTCAGTGGATGACCTTGCCTCCCACGTGGGGGGTCGTGGGCAGGAACCCACCACCCCTTCCCTCAGCACCAGCACCTTCACCTCGGCTTCTCGTCTCCTCTCTTCCCCGTTTCAAGGGAACAGATCTCCTTGCTCCTTTGTAGGGGAGACTCGGCTTGGCCGGTAATCTAATGGGTTTCCACTTCTCAACTCACGTCTTCCTTCCCTCAGCCCATAAGCACAAGTCACCCCAAGACTTGGCTTGACCCCACCGCGTCCCCGTTTCCCTCCCGGTCTGAACTGTAGAGCTTCGGAGAAGGAGGACCTGCCCATGCTGCCCCCACTTTCTACCTCGTTCTCGTCCGGCCCCTTCACCCTTTGCTGTTGGCCGCCCCTGTGTCACCAGCGAGACCCCGAGACCTGGCCCTCACCGCCCACCTGCTTGTACTCACCGGCCTTTGTCTGACGTTGTCCCCTAGGCTCTTCTTTCTGGTTTCCTCTCAACTCAGACAAAGGAAACCTGAAACCATCCATCCCCCAGGTGATGCCGTTATGAAATCCCAGACGGCCCCGACCGCCCAGACCCCCCCCCCACCTTTTTTTAAAAAAAGATTTTATTTATTTATTTGACAGGAATCACAAGTAAGCAGAGAGGTGGGCTGGGGGGGGAGGGAAGCAGGACCCCTGTTAAACAGAGAGCCTGATGCGGTGCTGGTCCCTGGGATGCCAGGACCCTGGGATCATGACCTGAGCCGAAGACGGAGGCTTAACCCACTGAGCCACCCAGGCGCCCCCACCTGACTTGTGCCTGCACAGATGGGCCACTGGGTGACCTCTGGAATGACCTACAGTCACCTTCACCTCATTATAATACTAAAATCTCTGCCCGGGGACAGGACTGGGAGCATCTAACTGCATTTGGGCCTCTGCGATCTCATGACCCGGACGTGGGTGCAGGGAGCACGAGCCCGGCTAGTCTGTAGGTGGTTCTCACTGCGACGACGGGCCGCCCTCACCGGCTGTGCGGTTATTGGCTCTAACATCAAATTCAAGGATCGCTCACATGCTTCTCCTCTGGGGAGGTGGCTGTGGGGGCGGGGCGGGAGTTAAATGAGCGAGGTCTTGAATTATTTGGAGAAGCAGGAGTGTCAACAAAGTAAACGTACTATGAAGGCGGTTCATAAAGGGACTGTTTGGGTACATTGGACCAGACGAATAAAGGAGTCATTAATTGCATTAAAATCAAATGATTTGATTTTAATCAAAGGTCCTCTTCAATGGGGGCTCCCCTCCTGCATTGGAGGGAAGCTTCCAGCTCATTAGGTAATTGGCAGAAGGAGGTGAGAGCTGAGAAAATCTGGGCAGACAGCACAGCCACAGGAAAGCTCCATCGGAAATCACTGCCAGCGGGTCAGGCATTATAATGCAAATCACCGCGAAATAGAGTTTGAGCCCTGAGCGCTGCAGAGCATTTTTCTGCAAGGGTGTGGCAGGTTACCATTATTATTGTTTTTTTTTTTTTTTTTAAGATTTTATTTATTTATTTGACGGAGAGACCCAGCGAGAGAGGGAACACAAGCAGGGGGAGGGGGAGAGGGAGAAGCAGGCCTCCTGCTGAGCAGGGAGCCCCATACGGGGGTTCGATCCCAGGACCCTGGGTTCACGACGTGACCCGAATGCCCATGACGGAGCCCCCGGAGCCCCCCGGTGCCCTGCGGGT
The DNA here is from genome assembly GCA_020311275.1 of Eira barbara. Classification (NCBI taxonomy): domain Eukaryota; kingdom Metazoa; phylum Chordata; class Mammalia; order Carnivora; family Mustelidae; genus Eira; species Eira barbara. The sequence continues at coordinate 7,742,732 of JAHRIG010000575.1, read as the reverse complement.
GGCAGTTCTTTTCTGTCTTCCTAACACGGGCGCCATGGTCCCATTTCACTCGGAGGAAGCCCTTCAGGCTCCGGCATTTACCAGGACTGGTAAACAGGGGGTTCCTCTGGGAGGGAGGGGACCAGAAGCCTTTCCCCTGGAGGCACTGGAAGGCTTTCCTCCCGCACAGCCCCAGCCTCCTTTCCTGTAGAGCTGCTTGCTGCGTCGTGCGGGTGGGGGCTCCCTCACTCACAGCTCTGTCCCCGGCCTTTGCCACCTGGCTGTCCCATCCTGCCAGATGCTGCCCATCGTCAGTCCCCGGGCGAGCCGACCAGGCAGAGCAAGCAGTGGTGAAAAACAGTCGTAGCGTCCGATTGCCCCATTTCGGCCCCGTCCGCCTGCCTTTAGAGACGCGCGGAAATCTACTGCCCCGTGGGACGGTGGGGACGGAGATTCTTCCGCCCGACAGGGTTTTCCAGAGGAGAGAACCTCTGCCGTCTGGCCACCGCTTTCTCCTACGTAAATGTTAAGTACAAAAGCGAAAGATTTGTGGCCAATCACTAAAAAGTAAGCAAATAGAACATAAAATGAACTCTTTGTCCCACAAAAGCAGAGGGAACCGTGGATCCCAGCTTGGAGCTAAAAGCTCCCAGTTTGTATCGTGTGTGCTTTCCTGGGGGTGTTGTGGGTGCTTAAGGCATCCCCAGGCTTATTAGAAGGGGTTGCGTGTCGATATCGTCGGATGAGCTATTTCTTAACTTAATAAGCTGTGGCTGTGCCTCCAGATTGCTACATCAGCTCCTGCCTTGTCATTTTTCAGTTCATGCTATTCTACAAGTGGACACAAATTGGTATTTTTGACTTTGACTTTACTATAGAAAAATACTGCACATTTGGTAGCATTTTTCTTTTTAGAGAGAGAGAGCAGGTCCGGGGAGAGGGAGAGGGAGAGAGAGAGAATCCTAAGCAGCCTCCAAGGCCAGCACAGAGCCTGCCACAGGCTCAGTCTCACGACCCTGAGATCATGACTTGAGCAGAAACCAAGAGTCGGACACTTAACTGAGTCACCCAGGCGCCCCTTGGAAGTATCTTCCTAAGGGTAAGTTCTTAAAAGTGGAATGACCACGTCGAGGATTCGAGTACCTTTCCTCAAGGTGGTTCCATTCCCTTTCTGTTACATATTCTCACCCACATCTACTGTCGGCATTGACTGGTTCTGAAATGTGGTAGCCCAAATAGTGTCACATTGTTCTATCTCGGATTTCTGGGATCGTAAGCAAGCATGCACATTTTTTCCCCCTATACTTATTAGCCATTTGATTTTTTGTTTGTTTTTGGAAATTGAGTATTGATGGTTTATGTCCGTTTTTCTACCAAGATGTTCTTTTTTTTTTTTAAATGACTTGTAGGCACACTCTGATAGAAAGAATAGTACCGTTTGTTTATTACATGTTGCAACATTTTCCACATTTGCTGTTTTGTATTATTTTTTAACTTCTTGCCCTGAAGTATATGTAATTAAGTGTTTTACCCTCCCCCTTTTTCTCAAGATTTATTTATTTGATAGAGAGCGTGCATGTGTGTGCAAGTAGGGGAGGGGCAGAGGCAGAGAGAGAGAGAGAGAAACTCAGGCAGACTCCATGCTAAGTGGGGAGCCCGATGTGGGCTTGATCCCAGGACCCTGAGATCATGACCTGAGCCCAAACCAAGAGTCCGACCCTTAACCGACTGTGTCACCCAGGTCCCCCCCCTTTAAATATTTAAGTTTGGGGTCAAGCTTCAAAAACTCTTCCTCGTCCTCAAGATTACATATTTACTTCTAAATTTTAAATTTATCTTGTAAATTAAAAAATCCACTTTTTGTTACTGTTGTGTGTTGTGCATAGCTTAAGAAGTTGAATCACATTCAGTGGCTTCTCACAGAGTCCCTTGCCGTCCTGGGGAGGTGTGCCGTGGAGCATAGGTCCAGGAAGCATGACATGGGGTCGGGGTGGGGGGCATTCTGTGCCTAGATGGCCCCTATGTCCCTTGTTTGCAGTAGGCTTCTTACCTCCGCCCCGCAGGGTCTGGTGTGCCCTCCTACTCATTTCTTTTTTAAAATTTTTTTATTAACATATAATGTATTATTAGCCCCAGGGGTACAGGTCTGTGCATCGTCAGTCTTACACACTTCACAGCACTCACCATAGCACATGCCCCCCCAGTATCCATAACCCAGCCACCCTCTCCCTACCCTCTCCCTACCCCCTCCCCCTGGCAACGCTCAGTTTGTTTTGTGAGATTAAGAGTCTCTTACGATTTGTCTCCCTCCCGATCCCATCTTGTTTCATTTGTTCTCCTGCCTCTCACTCATTTCTGCCGAGGTTGACCAGCTGGCTCTCTGTCTGCCCGGCCCCAGGCCCCCAGTGGTACCAGCCACTGCCAGTATGTGCCTCTCAGTGCTCTGGCCCCGACCGGCTGCCCCCTTCCTTGTACGTAGACCCAGGCTGAGCACGGAATTTGTCCTAACCTTCACTGGCTGGGGTAGTTCCTCCCCGCCTGCCCTCAGTCCTTCTTATCTGAGCAGCGTTTTGGAAAGGAGAGACCCTATACCAACGAGACGGATTTGCCAGTTTTACCAGAAGTCTAATAAAATATGTATTTTTGTCATTACATTTTTAAGTCTGTCAACTATTAATTTTGGCTGTGGTGTGACACAGGGATCTAACTTTATTATTATATTTTGCAAGTGATTTTCAGGTTTTCCAATACTACTTATGGAATAATTTACCCACGGGTTTAGAGACACTGATTTCGTTACTGACCAAGTCGCCACACCCACTCGGGCTGAACTTCTGGTCTGTTAATTCGGCTTCTCTGTTGCATTTCTTTTTCCAGTGCTGCCCTGGCTTAATTATTAATAACTTGAAAAAATCCACAAAAGGGCAAATGTTCCCTTCTTCTTTCTTATATTTTTAAAGTACGATTTTTTTATTAATGGGAAGAGAATTACGACCTTTCTGGTCCTGCCGATCCAGATGTCCGAGGGCTTCCAACTTGTCAAAACCATTTCTTTTTAACGATGCTGTGTCATTTTTTTCTTCCTTTCCTTTGACGTTCTTGTCCTTCTGGAATTTTCTAAGCCGGAGGCATCTTTTCCAAAATTATATTTCAGAAAGCTTATATTGCCAAGAAGAAAAAAAATCAGGAATGGGGAGGTCTTGGCTCGCTTGTAACCCTATTTTCTGTCCCCGCATCTTCTGTGTGGCTCTGTGCCATGTGTCCCTGGGAACCGTTGGTGGGTCCAAGCCGGGTCAGAAAGCGAAAAACAAAACAGCACGGGCCTGACTCATCGGGACCAGAGTCTCCCTGCGTGTGAACGGACCTCACGGGGCTGGGACGGCTGCCTTGTGGCAGGATGCGTCGTCATTGTTGGTTTTGCTTCTTCCCTGTTCTCTCACTGCTGTCCTGGGCACGTCTCTTGGATCTCTCCTGTGTCCATGGATCATCCCCATTCTTCTTGATAGTCTGGGCCTTGCTACGGCGTCCAGATCTTTACAGGTCACCCTATCCTCTTAAAAATATATATAGCCCACGTTTTTCCTCCTTTCGCAACCATCTCCAGTTTTCCTCTCGGCCGCTTCTAAAACTTCACAGCTTGCTGTTGTGCGCCTGTGCCGAAGTCACCAGATGCACGAGAGGCCCCATCGCCAGCCCAGTTTGGACTATCTAAGGGACCGTGTGAGGTGACACAGGGTGAAGTCACTGAGAGCCCCTGAGGTCGCACTCTGTGCCCTCCCCACCCCTCCCCGCCCCGACCCTCCTTACCCACTGATGCTCGGAAGCAGCCATACTGAGGCCACCACTGTGGGTCCTCAACTCCTGACCGCCAGGAGCTGGGTGCGTTGCTTTCCACGGGCTGGGCTTTGTGCAAGGATTTTCTGGATAATCCCAGCTAAGGCTCATAAGTGCTTCATGAGGCAAATACCTTCTGACTCCCATTTTATTGGTGGGGAAACTAAGACTTGGAAGGGTCGCGTCGTCTGGGGTTTTATAGCTAGACTGTGGCGGAGGCAGGCCCAGGCTCGGGGGTCTGTTCAGGGGTCTAGAGGGTCGGGAGAGCCCTCCTCCCTGAGCAAGTAGAGCTGGACGCTGAAGAAGGGCCACCCTTAGCATCAAGGGATGAGGCCACGAAGGGGTGGCATGTGGGGCACAACGGGAGATGCCCCCAGACCGGGGAGGGCAGGGAGGGCCGGCAGGTGTGCTCCGGGAAGCGCCAGCTCCTTGATGGGGATCTGCTGCTTTCCTCATGCTCCGGTCTGAACCCCCCACTCCCCGCAGCCTCGAAGCAGAAGCACAGGCAGAGCTGCTCGTTCCAGCTCAGGACAGCTCCCCGGGCCCGGCGAGTGAGGTCATTTCAGGGGAGAGCAGAGGGAAGAGGATGAAATTAGGGTTGGCTTTGGTAGCTCTCTGGCTTCGAATGGAGTACGGGAAGCGGTCCAGGGTTGCTTTTCCGGGCTGGCTGGGGGACAGAAGAAGACAGCACACAGTGGGGGACCTCGCGCTCGTGTTTGTTTTGCCTCTTGGTGTCCTTCCCTGCCTGCCACTTCCGATCCGTCCGCTTCCCTCGATGCCCTCAGCCAGGGGCTCCTGAAGGTGGCTCCGCTGCCCTCATCACGGCGCCCGCTCTGGCGCTCCTGGAGCTCCCTGCGAACGCCCCCACCTCCACTGTTTTCTCTCGTCCCTTTTTCGCTCCCACATTACCTTGCCTGGACCTTCTGCTTCGTCAGAGGAGAAGGCTCCAGGCCTCAGTTTCTTGACCTTTTGAACCTCACCGTGGCCCCCAGACCGTTTATTTACGTGCAGACGTGCGCGGATGTTTGGTGGAACAGAGGTCCTGCCTCGTGCTGCGGCTCCAGGAAGGTGAACCGAGCCGCCCGGGTCCGTATTTCTGGGATGAGGAGTGCTTTCGGTTGTTGCTGTCCGTCTGTCCCGGGGACAGCCTCTGGAGAGGTTGTCTCTGGAGCCTGACCACTGGGGTTTGACCCCTGCTCTACCATTTACTACTGTGCAGTTTGGGGCCCTTATTTAATTCCTCGTCTGTAAACGGGGGTACAATTAATTGTACCTCCCAGGCTATCGCCGAGGTATTACTCAACGTTGTTTCAGTTGTTTGAGTTTCTCCTCGAAATAGGGTCACTGTTTTCATGCATGACCTATTCTGAGCAATCTTCCTTTGGTAGTTTCATGCCAGATGGACGTGGTCTCCAGAGAAACTTCTAGCATCACTGTGGCTCCATGAGAGAGGTCTTGTTCCCAAATTTGACTTTTCTGTTCCCACTGGCCCTGGAGATGTGTTGTGCTCCAGGTTTACTGTGGGAAGTTAGGAGCCCCAGGGGATCTGATTTCCGCTCTGTCGTGGTGGTTTTCAGGAAGACAAGGTCTTTCGTATCATTCATTCATGCACGCATGTGTTCAATAAACATTTTTGGGTCCTCATATGCGGACAAAGGGCTTGATGCTGGGAGAGCTTGGTGTCCAAGGAGCTCATAGTCTGCTTATAGTCTGTTTTTAATGTCCACGGAGCAGAGAAAAGCTCCTCATTTTACTAGCAGTTTCCTCTCCATCACGGCATCTTTGTGAAGGTTAGAGACTGACCAAGAGGCCTCCCAGGATATCTTCCTGGTAAACTCAGCATTTTAGCTTGTGCTTATTTTTGGGCTCTGCCTTTTGCTTCTGTCCGCAGGGACCCTCCTCTTGGCAGCAGATGTCCCCGTGGTGACCGCCGTCTCGCGTTCCGTCTGCTATCTAGCTGTTGAGGTGACCTTGTGTCCTGTTTGTGACTTTCCCAGTGCTGTGCCCTGTCTGGGGAGCGGCATTCTGCAGAGCACCAGTGTCTGGCCTGCAGGTGAGAAGTCTGCCCAGTGTCACCGTCCCCATGCCATCTGGACCAAGCTCCACGAGGCGGCTTGCTCGTGGGAGTCACTCTAATCTGCCTGAGTTGTGCATAGTTCTCAGGCGCATGGGCCAGATTTTACTTAAGCTGTGAGACTCCTATCCTGGTAGTTTGTGCCTCTTTTGAGGACATACTGGTGACTTCTGCTCTAATACCATCCGGATCCCAGCATAGAGATGCCCTAAATCCCAATCACCCAAACAACTGAATGGCCGAACTGACCTCCCTGTGGCTAGATTGGCTTCAGCTTTCCCCCGGGTGCCCTTCGATTTATGGAGAAAGAGAAGACATCTCAGGGAAAAAATGAAGTCCTTGTCCTCAGCGCTGTGTCTTATTTCCAAATATTCTCATGCTGTCAACTCTGAAATAATAGGTGAATTTCAGACTACTTTCCATCTGAATGATGGATTGAATGAATCTCATTTGCATGCTTTTCATTTTATGTAAATTGGTCCTAACGAGGCTAACTCTCCAGGGGCGCAGTACCTTTCTCTATGAATCTCTTACAGTCGTCTCTTCCAGCCGATAGAGGGCTGGTTCAAGCTTCAGCAAATACCAAAAAGCAAAAGACTTTCAGACTCTGCTTGATTTTGTCCATCTTCTTCCATATTTGCCCTCAGCTGAACTGCGTCCCTTCCAGAACTCCCCTGTCGAAGCCCGCACCCCCACCGCGTTGGGATCTGGAGGTGAGGCCTTAGGAAGAGAATCGGGTTTAGTGGGGATCCTGGGGTAGAGACTTTGTCACGGGGTTAATGCCCTGATGAGAAGAGACACTGGAGACCTTGCTGCTTCCTCTCCTTTCTCGCCGTGTGAGGCTTCAGAAAGCCGCCGTCTGCAGCCGGGGAGAGAGCGCCCACTGGAAACCGGCCACGCCTGCACTCTGGTCTTGGACTTCGAGTTTCTGTAACTGAGAAAAGAAATCTCTCGGCTGTTGATTCAGCCACCCAGTCTATGAGCAGCATAGCCAGCGAGGAATTCAAAGTGTCATCCCGGAGAACCCGGCACGGTCAAGGTTGGGTACTGTGTGCCGTGACTTCCCACAGACCCACTCTCTTTGGGAGACCACGAGAGCCCCTCCTTTGCAGGAGGGAGTCTGGATGTGTGAGCAGCCAGCAGACCAGACACGTCTGGAAGAGTTAGCAAGAAAACCTTACGGGAGGATCTCAAAGGCAGAGCCATAAAAATTTATTAAAATTAAATCCTCTCGTATTCAACTTATTAGTTTAAAAAGCCTGAAGGAGGAACCTGGAGAAAGCAGCTGAACTTTTTGTCTAATTGCTTTCAGAAAGGACAACTCAAAATCCTCTGCCAAAATCATCTCTGTTGGCAGGTGGAGCTTGAGCGTTCCGAGGACGCCGGCGTGGACTTCCTTCCAGCAGGCGGGTTCATCTAATGACCCGCGTGTCCTCGGTCCTTGGAGAATCTCAGGGAGACAGTTCCACTCAACATCCAAGTTGGTGGAAGGGACGTCCGTCTGTCTGGTCAGCACTGCTGGGTACCACTGGACCTTCGTGTCTGCCGGCCAGGGCGCTTCTTCCAAGGCCTGTGGTTGCAGACACAACTGTGTTCGTGTGTGATGGCTGCGGCCACCTGACCCCTGGCCTCGAAGCAACCTTTGTCTGCCTTCGGCTCCCGGTGGTCCTACCCCCCTGCCCCCCATGTGGAGGAAATGCAGACTCTTCCGTTTGTAAAATCGTGTTAGTTTCTTCCTAGCTGTGAAAATGAGGTAGATCCGTGGTACTGAGTGTGGAAGGTTCAAACAACTAATACAATTACAGTGACTCGTCACTCAGCAATAACAAGCATTTACATCTCGCTTGATGTCTTGCCGGTCACTTTTTTTTAAAAGATTTTATTTATTTATTTGACAGACAGAGATCACAAGTAGGCAGAGAGGCAGGCACAGAGAGGAGGAAGCAGGCTCCCTGCTGAGCAGAGAGCCCGATGCGGGGCTCGATCCCAGGACCCTGGGACCATGACCTGAGCCGAAGGCAGAGGCTTAACCCACTGAGCCACCCAGGCGCCCCCCCCAGTCACTTCTCCATGGCTATACATATGAACATGCATATGTCACGATCCGTATGAATGCGCATGAACATCCTATGAATATGGATGTGACTAGGTAATTATATTTATATCATTGTGATTATGCTCTCCGTATAATTTTATGGTCTGATCTTATAAAAGTAGTACAGGAATAGGATAATAAAAAAACAATGTAAGTGGGTACATACAAGTAAAAGGTTAGTGTCCCCATCCTCCAAACCCACCGTGTCTGAGGCCACTACTTTGAGCCATTTGTAATTGTTTGCACCCTCGGTGGGAAATCACTCCGGATGAAATGCTTCTGCATTTTTTGGTTCCCTGCTTGAACTGGAACCTTCCCATCCTCTGGCCTGAAGAGCCTGGGACCCCACTGCCCTACAGCCCTCCCTGTCCTTATCCTGCAGTATCTGCTGGTCCTATTTTTATGTTTAAATCTGCGAATTGAACAGCTTCATTGCTTGAACTCATACACTTAAATCTTTATTTCCTTATTAACTTTAACGAGGACCTTTGGCCCTCCTCCTGGGAGAGATGAGGGCCTCCGCACCCCACACTCCTTTCTCCCCCTCCCCCGCCACTTGTGTCATTAGACGATCACGGTGTCGAACACGTATGCTCGGTTCTCTTTCTGGAGTTGGAAGGTCCGTGATTCGGCTGTCGATTGCAGACTGGAAAAGAGCATAATTAGTGTTTAGGATATGATGATGATGATGATCCTAATCCACGCAGAAACTACTCTTGGGCTGCTTTTTAAAAAAACCCTCACAATCGAAGGGAGAGGGGAGTAAGAAGGGGGGCCCGCTGGAGAGAGCCGTGGGAGACAGCCCCTGCCTTTCCTCCCTGCCCTGGGCGTCCTGGGTCTGGTTTGCCCCCACCCTGTCTTCTTGTGGGTTTTCACGCACGGGCTGGAACCTGTTCTCTCACCTCTCGGATTGCTTGTAAGTTTTGCTGACATAGTTCATTAAGAGATTCTGTGAGGAGTGTCTGTGAATCGCACACTTTCTGTGTGCTTTTCTTGACTGGATGTTGCCTGCGTAAACATTCATTTTTCTCATGAGACTTAAGCTCCTGGCTCCGTGTCACCTGGTTCCCGGTGATGCTGAACTGTGTCTCGTGCCTGTATCGTCGTCATTCATCAGGAAGTCGTCTGTTCTTTGCTCAAAAGCTTTAAAGTGCTTTCTCTGTCTATCCTTGTGTTCCGAAACTTTGTGAGGTTTGGGGCTATTTATGAGGTTTGAGCTACCCGACGGGTCTTTTCAGTCTGAAGGCTTGTGTCATCAGAAATGTCCTTCTCATTTCCTTTCCTTCAAGTTTTCTGGTCTCTCATCTCGAACTGCTTAGTGGGTGGGTGTGGCTGTTCTGCATTCATCCTTACTGTCCATTAATGACATTTTCTGTTTTTCGATATTCTGTGTGGTGTCCATAATTTTCTCCTCTAGTTCTATTGACTCCCCCCACCCCCCCAGTCAGAATTTTCACTTCCCCAGGTTCCTAATCTCAGATTGTTCATTTTTGGAAGCAGCTTCTCGGGCCTTTCTCAGATGCGATGCTAAAATTCTTCCAAGGTGCCTTCTCTTTCCAGAGTCATCCTTCTTATTTCTGGGGTCACCTTTGTTGCCCTGCTCTTGGGGATGCCCATCGTCTTCAAGGGCCGGGCAGTCCTTGTGTGGCATGGCTGACGTTTCTGATTGGAAGAGCCCGTTGGAGTCAGGCTTCCTCTCAGTGACACAGGCACGCGGAGTTCAGGGACTCCGAGGGGGCCCAGCCGGGAGGGCCGGTGGCTTCACACAGGACAGCAATCAAACACAAGCCAGGAAGTGAGAGCAGAGTTTACCGACCAGCGTGAGTGTAAGAGCACAGCAGACGGAGTCTCCCTGTCACTTGGCGTTGGGGGTTTATATGGGAAAGGGCTCCAAAGTATGTGCTCCTTCGGAACCCAGGGGAGGGTCTGATCCAAGGTGAGGGTCAGGTGAGTAAGAGTTGTCATTCCATTCATCACCAAAGGCAGGTGTTTTGACACCAGTGGCGACGAAGCTTTGTTCGAAGCTGATGTCCCAGAGCTCGGGTTCTGGGTCTTCTTAGACATTTCCGGGTGTACGGGTGCCTGGAATGAAACTCACAGAACGATTCGATTTCTTGCTTCCCCCTTGGGGCAGGAACATGGCTTCTTTGGTTTACTCAAAAGCAAGGTGAAATACAGAACACGAGTAAATGGGGCTTAGCAGAGAAATGGCAGAGAGAGACTATGTCTTTCTAAAATGGAGTCCTTCGGGTTCCCCATCTCATCGTTACAGCTGCAGACCTTTACAGGGGTGGGGTGTGGATAGAGTTTAACAGTCACGATGGGAAAGCTTGAACAGGTTGTCCCCATGCAAATACCAGAGGAAGAGGGCCTTACCCTGGGACACCCGCCCAAACTCCCAGAAGTTCACTGATATAAGAGGATGTTTTCCTTGGGCTGGGAGACCCACTCAGCTCTGCCAAGTAAAGGGTTTCAATCAGTCACCCTGGTTCCACCCTGTGTCCATTCTAGCTCTCAGTACCTGCCACCTTGAGATGCTCTTGGTTTTTGACCAAGCCCCTCTCTACCTCTGCCTTCCCCTTATCATGTTTTCAGCTCAGATTTGCTCTGCTCAACCTTGTCCATCAAGTTGGGCAAAATCATTCAGCCAGTTTTTTGGACTAAGGATGATGGTCCCTTTCCTCTATGTTCTGTACTTGGATGACTATATTCCATTTGGTTCTTCTGTACCAGGGTTTTAATAGGATTTTAGGAGAGAGAAATATATCCCATTTTATTACTTGAAATGCTTTTTAGAGTTAAAACACCATATTGTAAAGATTTCTAATGTCATTGAAATTTTAGTAGGCATCATTGATATGCAGTATACTGTGATAGGAATCTGTGTTATCAGTTTCTATACTTTTAGATTTTTCTCATATTTTTTCTTCCTTTCTTTTCTTTGTTCGTCCATTTTAAATACAGTGCAGTGTGTGCCTGGGTGGCTCAGTCGGTAAGCATCTGCCTTTGGCTCAGGTCATGGTCTCAGGGTCCTGGGATCCAGCCCCACATCGGGCTCCCTGCTCAGCAGGGAGCCTGCTTCTCCTTCTCCCAGTCCCCCTGATTGTGTTCCCTCTCTCGCTGTCTCTCTCTGTCGAGTAAATA